>PJEM01010353.1:0-63309 GCA_004023845.1 Helogale parvula | reverse complement strand
ACAATGGAGTACTATATGGCAATGAGGAAGAATGAAATATGGCCATTTGTAGCAAAGTGGATGGACCTCGAGGGTGTCATGCTAAGCGAAATAAGTCAAGCAGAGAAGGATAGATACCATATGTTTGCACTCATAGGTCTAACAGGAGAAACCTAACAGAGGACCATGGGGAGGGGAAGGAGGAAAGAGAGCTGGGGAGAGTGAGGGACACAAATCATGAAAGACTATTGAATACTGAAAACTAACCATGGACTGAAGGGGGAGGGGGAGAGAAGAAGAGGGTGATGGTTATGGTGGGGGGCACTTGTGGGGAGAAGCACTGAGTGGTACAAGGAAACCAATTTGAAAATAAACTATTAAAAAATGAATAAAACATTAAAAATTTAAAAAAAAATACTTGATGGCTGGGGCACCTGGCTAACTCAATTGGTAAAACAGTCAACCCTTGAGTTTTGGCTCAGGTCATGATCTCACAACTTGTGAGATGGAGCCCTCCATCGGGCTTTGCAGGGACAGCTTAGAGCCTGCTTAGGATTCTGTCTTCCTTTCTCTGTGCCCCTCCCTAGATCTCTCTCTCTCTCAAAGAAACATTTAAAAATACTTTATTTCTAAAAAAATGCTGATATTTGAGCTTTCAGTGACTTGTAATCACTTGATTACAGATCATCCTAACAAATGTCATAATAATGACAGCGTTTGAAAAAATTGCAAGAATTACCAAAATGTGACACAAAGACATGAAGTGAGCAAATGCTGTTGGAAATGGCATCAAGAGACATGCTCCAGGCAGGGCTGGCACAAACCTTCAATTTGTAAAAGACAAGGTATCTGCGAAGCGCATAAAGCAAAACACAATAAAACAAGGTGCGCCTGTAGATGGAAAGTGGGACAGCTTGCAGCTGGTTTTCATTTGAAACCTTTTATGAAGCATGAAAGCACGTACCAAGCCCAGAACCAAATTTTAAAAAATTTTTAATGTTTTTTATTTATTTTTGAGAGACAGAGAGAGACAACGCGTGCAGGGGAGGGTCAGAGAGAGAGAGGGAGACACAAAATCTGAAACAGGCTCCAGGCTTTGAGCTAGCTTTCAGCACAGAGTCCGATGTGGGGCTCGAACCCATGAACTGTGAGATCATGACTTGAGCTGAAGCCGGATACTCTACCGACTGAGCCACCTAGGTGCCCCACAGAACCAAATCTTAAAGGATAAATTAGACGAAAGTCACAATAAATGGCAAAAAGGACATCCAGTCATCTTTCATCCTGTTCCCAGGTTTTAGATCCTTTTTCCTAAGTTATCTCAGTATGTTTCTGAAGGGATCTAGAAAGGTTCAAGGGTGTGTAATGTAGTATGCCTGTGTTTATGGAGCTGGCCCAGGGGAGCGTGGTGGGAACAGAAGGAAAGTGGAGGACGAGGAGAGAGTGCGCTCCCCTTTATGTCTGGTGGGCTGGGTAAGGGGCTCCTTTGCTCCAAGCCTCAGGTCCTCTTCTTTGAGATGGTCCTAGTTGACTCACGATAGAAGCAAAGCCACTGTGCATGCACACCGTCAGCCCAGTGCCTGCTAATGAGCAATCACTCAGCGTCTTTTAGTTATCATTATTCCAAAACTAGTCCCCCCCACCATCACCTCGTAGATTGAGGCTCTTTGGGGGAGAGCTAGGAAGGGTTTAGGGGAAGTATTAGCATCATTTTCGCAGCAGCACGAATCCAAAACACAGTCTACCCTCTCTTCTCCATCCAGCACTTGACTCCAGGGCTGCCTGGGAAACCAGCTCCTTCCGTCAGAAGCGGGGAGAGTAGAGCACACACAGGAGAAACATGAAGGGTGAGAATTATAATGGGGGGGCAGAGAGAATGCACATAAGTGCAGGCACTTCACTTTTAAATGAGAATGACGAATTTTATTAAAAACCAGTCTTTTATTATAAAAGAGGCAAATGGCATTTATTAACCAATTCAGGGAGATCTCGGGAATGTTTTCTGCAAGCTCTCCTGTGAAATAACTCTATGTCCTAGACAGGTGGGTGGGCACAGAGAGGGCAGGAGGGAGTGGGAGGGAATATTTCACATCAAATTAAATATTGGGTTTTAATACCAGGTTTTAAGTGGATGTGGTTACCATCCTACAGATATGCCAAGTAAGCTTTCAAATCAATACCAAATGGCAAGACTTGAAGGAGCATTTATGATTCTTGTTTGTTTATTTCTTTTTAAGCACTGGGACCACAGGACCTCCTTCAGCTGGCTTCAGGGCCAGTGTCACCATGTATGTTTTAAGTAACCCAAATTGTCACCTTCCTCGTTATCATTCATGAAACTAACAGGTGTTTGGCCTTTGAAGCAGTTTTGGCTTCAGAAATTTGAAACAAAGTGAGTGTCTGGCATCTGTATGGCACTGGAGGCATGTCCAAGGCAAAGTCACCTTTGGGACTTTAAAACTGTCCCCTCCCTAAAAGTGAGTGCTGGGAAGTAACCTAACTAATATTTTGTAGTCTGAGAAGAACAAAGTTATAGCTATTTTTTTAATGTTTTTAAAATTTATTTTTGAGAGAGAGAGAGCAAGAGAGACAGAGTATGAGTGGGGGAGGTGCAGAGAGAGAGAGAGGGAGGCACAGAATCCGAAGTAGTCTCCAGGCTCTGAGCTGTCAGCACAGAGCCCGACACAGGGCTCAAACCCACAGACTGAGAGATCATGACCTGAGCTAAAGCTGGACACCCAACTGACAGAGCCACCCAAGTGCCCAATTTTGTTATTTTTAAATGAGTAAAAGTGTTTATGACCTTATTCCCTCCTGGCCAAGACAATTTCTTTTTCTTTTTTAAGTTTATTTGTTTTGAGAGAGAAAGAGCAAGCTGGAGAGAGGCAGAGAGAGTGGGAGAAACAATTCCAAGCAGTCTCTGCACTGTCAACACAAAGCCCAACACAGGGCTCAAACTCACAAACCGTGAGATCACGACCTGAGCCAAGAGTGAGACACTTACCCAACCAAGCCACCAGGTGCCCCCAAGACAATATGTGACGATTCCAATTACTCACTGTCCTCCGTACCACAACATGCATCTCTGTGGATGTGGGCATTGCCGTGACCCCTTTGGAGGGGAGGAATCCCTTACCTTTGGCCGGATGACCCATTTTGGCCAATGGAATTTGGGCAGAAGTGATGTCCGTCCCATCTGAGCAGAAGCCATAGCAAGATACTGCCAAGCACTGTTTCCTTCTCAGCCAGGAGGCAGAAACGGGGCCATGCGTCAGCCTCACTCCTGCAAGAAAAAGGGCTGGGGACCCAGGGGACGGAGACCCGACTGGCTCAGACAGAGCGGGAACAGGACCCTCCACTGTTACTCATTGAAGCTTGGGGGCTGTTTGCTTGGACAAAAGAGTCTATTAAGGGCTAACTAACAAGCACCGCCTTGGTGAATGAGCTGGTACCCCTGGGTTATCGTCTCTGACACACTCGGATTCCCATTCCGTGTAAGGCCTGGCCTGGAAGCCTGTAGGAGAAGCTGCAGTCACGCGCGGTGGCCGCTGGCTGCTGGCTCGGCCACGTGACCATTCCCAGGTCCATCACTTTAAGAGAAAAACAGATAATTCGTCTCATGATTCAAGAGATGGTGGCTGATTTAGGAGGGACTAATACCAGTTTTTCAGAATAATAACATAACTGTAGCTGGAGTGTGCTGTATCAAATTTGGGAAACAGAAAATGGAAAAACTTAAAAGGGAAGTAAACACAGTTCCCTCATCCAGAAGTTAATGTTTATATGTAAGAATATTTCCTACCAGGTTTCCATTTTTATACATTGATTTTACACAGTGATTGAGTATGCACACACGCACACCCACACACACAGATAGACACACACGCTGTAATATGATGCTTTTTTTAACATTACATTTAATAAATTCAATGAATTTTATTAATACTTACATATTTAAAATTTTTTAAAAAGGTATATTGATACATATGATATATTTTTCTAAATAGCCTACCAAGATTATTATAGATAATGAGCAATATAAAATAGTATGAACAACATTTTATTTTTGTATCTTACAGTTTTGGAAAATGCCTGTACTTCTTGACATCCCCAAATATTAACAAACTAGAGGAGAATGAAGTATGTCCTATACCCTGTGATTGGAAATGTCTCATTGTTTCAGGATTGCTCAGGGTCAGCCGTGTATTCTATGAAGGCCCGAGGACTAGGAGAAGCCAACACTACACCATCCAAAGCAGAATGTCTGGATCGCCCACGTTGATTCAGATCTCTTTCTTTTCTCTTCTTGTCTCCCTCTACTTTTCTGGTTTAATTGAGTGATGAGAAGATGAACCACAGCCATTGCAGTGCACACATGAAGGCATAAATACTCCCCACTGAGCAATAATAACTTTTGTTAGCCACATCATTTTTGTTAGAACCAGACTGGCCCGTCCGTGACTGTGGAGGGTCAGACACAAGGACCCACTGCAACCACACATTTGCTCAATGAGCCTCACTCCATTGGGTGACACCTTCCTCTTAGATAAATGTAATCAGGATATCACATCATCTCATTGCCTTTAGAACCCCCAGGCCAGCCCACCCTGGCCTCAGCTGTCCTCTGTGGTGCTTCTCTGTTGCCCAGCCCACTAAGTAACCTGGGTGGGATTCAGGTGAGTTCATGGTGGTCTTTGATAGGTGGTCCGAGAGCTTCATCATGTTGATTTCAAGCACTTGCTCTATTTAAGGGCATCTGTGCGGTTTGTAGGAACATCTTTGACTCCTTTTTGTGCACTTCCAGGTGCTGGATTAAGTGATGGGCAGTGGCATTCAGTGTCCTTATCATTGAAAGGAAGTCACCTGAGTGTGATGGTGGATGGTGAGGTGGCCTCTGCGGCACATTCCTTGCGTGGACGGATTGATTCCGGGGACATCTATTATTTGGGCGGTAAGTGAAGGGAACTGGCGTTGTTGGCAATCAAACCATCTTTGTCTTTCCAGCTACTGCCTTCAAAGTCAACTGACCATTTTAGATGAAGATTAATACTGAGAACAATCTTTACTCTCAGGTATAGTCCATGAGAACGTTGAGTGGGCAAAGATGATAAATTATGGCCTGAAATGCAAGTCTCCTGTGTGGCCTTGTTTAAATGTACCCGTGCTTAGATTGGTTTTAGACTTGGCACTTGCTTTCCCTGCAGTAACTTGGAAAGCTTCAAAAATGCTAGCGCCTGCTCCCATCCCCAGAGGCCCTGATTTATCTGATTCTGACGCCTGGGCAACACGTTCCTTAATGCTCTCCAGGCAATTCTGTGTGCAGGCAACGTTGAGGGTCCTTGTTCCCTGTTGCTTACCTTGACTTTGCTACAGAGAATTTTACTAATGCCAAGTGACTCTTCCAACCTTCAGGTTTTCATGTGACCATCTTATTGCTGCATGTGAGTGTTCTTCCTTCTGTAGCCTTTTCTTTTCCCTGAGGAGCCTGGTTCCCCATGTGTGGTCCGGGGACCAGCAGCATCAGCACCACCTGTGGGATTGTCAGAGATGGGGATAGAGCATCCCTGACTTCCTGAACCAGAATCAGCACGTCACCAAGACCCCCAGGTGGCCTGTTGCCCTGTAATGTTTAGGAAGCATTCTGTCCCCGCTTTCTATACAGAAGGGCCCATTTTATACAACAGAGCAAGAGAGCACTTTAATGGCTATTGATGATTCACTCATTACTTAGCGATGAACTCTACCAACATGACACCAGGCCATTTCCCTGGACTGTAGTACCCGGAACGTTTGCCTGGTCAGTGGACCTTTGAGTGAGCCTGCCTGGGGTGCTTTCAGCCAGGGAGGGGGAGCTTCTGAGCGTAATGAATCTCCATTCCTGAGGCATTCGGCTGAAAAATCCTGAGCCACCAGAAGCTTAGACCTGTCAATTGTAAGACTTATTTCTAATCTTGGCTTGAAGCTGGCCTTGATGGCATTCCTGTTTTGCATTTTATAGTTGTTGTTTTTTTTCTAAAGTAAGTTTGGACTCATGGTGGAGATAGCTTGATGCCCAACAAGGAAGTATAAAATCCTCCCTAAGAATTGACAGTAAGCACACAAACCGTGAATCAGGGTGTTTAATCTTCCAAGCCCCCTAAAATGGCCATCGCGGTGCGTATGGAGCAGTGCCAGCGACACTGAAAGATGGGAATCCTGGCCTCCGTTGCTTGCTAAATACGATGCGTTTCTGACCCAGATAGTTTTTTAAACCATTATGCTTCTGATGGATTTTATAGCTCTGCAGAGGAGCAGATTCCTTCAAAAACTAAATTCAGAATTTATCCAAGAGCTGTAACTTAAAAGGTAAAGGATTTTGAAACACGAAAAGGGATAGGAAGAAAAATCCTTGCTATATTGTTTAACGAATACAAAATAGAATACTTGTTATTTTTACTAAAGAGTACAAAAAATACTTTGCAAAACCACAGGATCTTCTTTCGTTTTTGAACACGTTACACGTTCCAGATGGGCAATGCACAGTTGTGTGAGAGGAGGTACGGGGTAGGTAGTTTCTGTATATATTTACATGCTGATGTGATAGGAATCAGTCGTTACTATGCAATATATGTATATATTTTATTTTTTAATGTTTATTTACTTATTTTTGAGAGAAAGGGAGAGAGTATGTGTGTGCGAGGGTGAGCAGGGGAGAGCATGTGTGTGCGAGGGTGAGCAGGGAATCTGAAGCAGGCTCTGCTCTGTCAGCGCACAGCCCCCACGGGGCTCAAAGTCATGAACCAGGAGACCATGACCTGAGCTGAGTCAGATGCATAACCAACTGAGCCGTGCAGGTGCCCCATATGTATACATTTAAAAATACTACTTATGTTTCTTGTATATTTACGGGCTCATCCCCTAGTGCACATAATTAAACACTACAGTGCTGTCAGGGTGCCTGGGTGGCTCAGCTGGTTGAGCATCCGACTCTTGATTTTGGCTCAGGTCATGATCCTAGGGTCATGCGATCCAGCCTCACATCGGGCTCTGCACTGAGCATGCAGCCTGTTGAGGATTCTCTCTCCCCTTCTGCCTCTCTCCTACGCTCATGCTCTCTCCCTAAAAACAAAGAATAATAAAATAAATATACATTACAATGCCTTCAGAGCTTTCCTTACTCCTCCAGATTCTCATTCCCCCAGGTAAGGATTACCTTGCACTTCTTTTTACTAATCTTTGTATTGCTTTTTTATTTTAAAAAATTAAAAAAATTTTTAAGTTTACTTATTTAGGAGAGATAAAGACAGCATGCGTGGGGAAGGGGCAGAGGAGAGAGAGGGAGACACAGAATCTAAAGCAGGCTCCAGGCTCTGAGCTGTCAGCACAGAGCCCGATGCGGGGCTTGAACCCATAAACCGTGAGATCATGACCTGAGCCCAAGTCAGACACTTAACCAACTGAGCCACCCAGGCGCCCCTTTTATTTTTAAATTCAGATAAAAATCGACACATAACATCATACTAGTTTCAGATGTACAACATCACCACTCAATATTTGTATGTATCAGGAAGTGATCCCACAATAAGTCCAGTGAACATTCATCTGCACACATCATTACAGTTTTTTTGCGTGTGTGACGAGGACTTTTACAATCTACTCTCTTAGCAACTTTAAAATATATAATACAGGATTATCACTTGCAGTCACCATGCTGTATGTTACATCCACATAACTTATTTATTTGACGACTGAAAGTTTGTAACTTTTAATATATTGCTTTTCTTTACAGCTGTTATCTATGTAGGAACTTTAAAAACAATAGTGTTATGTGCTGCCTTGCTTTTAACTTTATCAATAGGGCACTGCTACATGCATTCTTCTGTGCTTTTTTAAACTATTGCTGTTGTTTTATATTTATTTTTGAGATCTATCCTTGTGAATATTTATAGGTAAAGTTAATTCATTTTTACTGCTCTGTGGCTTTTGGTGTATATTATACCATGTTTTACTTATTAAACCCACCGTCCCATTTTACTGTTGATTGGCAATTTGGTTGTGCTCCATTTTTTTTTTGCTATTATAAAAAATTCTATAAATGTCCTCCTACAGCTGTCCAGAATCATCTTGCCAGGGATTTAAAAATCTTCCTTATGCACAAACTATCGAGCTTTCCTAATGTGCATAGTCGATTGAATAAAACAAGGTCGTGCGCTGTAGTTTTAGCGGCACGCTCCAATCATTACATTGAATCAATTCTGGAGAGTCCGCATTAGTCACATGGGTTGTGCACAGAAGACCCAGCCTGTGGTCTAGGAAAAGACCCTGGGGATTTGGGGGCAATATGTCGAAAAAAGCATAATAGGTCTTTCTTGTGTATTTTCATAAAATTTTGTTGATGTGCAGAAAAATTGCCTTGTTAGTAGGGCTTCGAATAACAAATAATGTTCTTGAGATGAGCGGAATCATGAAGCTTAAACAGCCCGTGAGAGTGTAGAGTGACTTCTCTTCATTACCACTTTCCTATTTTTTTACTGTAATTATAATTTGGCACTGAGTGGCAAAAATAGTGCAAGATCTGCAGTCACAGCACATTATTCCTAACTAATATAAAAATTCAGAATGACCTCTACATTCATAGTTGTAAATACCCAGCTGATGCCCACAAAACAGTTCCAGGCAATGATTCAAACTAACTTAATCAACTATGGTTACACCAACCTCACAGTGTCTTTTTTTCCTAGAGAAAGAATATATACTATCCAAAAAACTCCACCAATGCCCTCACCAGGCTCAAACAAACAAACACAGCCAAAACAGACAATTTACTGATGTGAAGTTAAAAGGTGAATATTATTTGTGGTCAAGAAAAACCCAGAAAGGGAGGGCTGGGACCAGTGAACGTGGAGTTCTGGTTCTCAGTCGATGTGTCGTATTCACAGGCTTTATGCCCAGGTAATGACTCCCTTGTCTCCATGGTCTATTTGACTCTCCAGCTCTGTTCTGGGTAAAGAGGGTCAGTTTCAACTTGAGTGGAAACCTGGAGACCCGAGGACATCAATGTGAGAGTTATTTGATCCATTCCCAAGAATGGTTTATGCCAGTATCCATTTATTTAATGGTCTCCTCAATTCATTTCCATCAGCAGCAGAATATGCATCATGTTAGCAAGGAAATTCACTTTGTCCAATTCATACTCTGTAGCAATATTTGGTATTTCATAGAAACCAACACCCCGTGTAACCAGCGCCTTCCTCCCCTTTGGGTTTCTCCTGATGGAGGTCCAACTGCAAATCCCCACTGGCCATGCGATCAGTCACATTTTCTTGCAATGCTTTCCCAAAAAGGCAGACTAGTCCATCTCACACTTACAGTTAGGATGGCCATATAACCTGTTGCTCAAACCCGGGCATGTTAGCAAATGAAGGAGATAATCTCCGTACCTCTGACGGGACGGCACACACACCAGGGCTCTGTGGCTTTCTCTCCGTGAGATGTGCCCTCTCACAAATTACCAGCCCTTCTTTTTTTTTTTTTTTAGTTTTTTAATGTTTTTTATTTATTTTTGAGAGACAGTGCGAGCAGGGGAGGGGCAGAGAGAGAGGGAGACACAGAATCTGAAGCAGGTTCCAGGCTCTGAGCTGTCAGCACAGAGCCTGATGCAGGGCTTTAACTCATGAACCATGAGACCATGACCTGAGCCGAAGTCGGATGCTCAACCTACTGAGCCCCCCAGGCGCCCCTAGCAGCCCTTCTTATATGTCCCATAAACACTCTGTATTTCCCTTGTTACTTACCTATTTTTCCTCAGTCTGAGCTTTGTCAGTAAATTATTCTTCCAACAGTGCTTTTGCTCTAGTGTGTTGTACAGAGCTCTGGTGAGGGAGGGATCTGTACCGTTCAATAGCATCCTTGCACCGCAGACCAGAGGACAGTCACGTCCTGTTCAGGATGTCTCGAGTGTCCTTGCGTGAAACACTAGCGGGCCAGGGAACCAACGAGGACTGTAATGAGGCCTCACTGAGGACCCATCCTGGTAGAGTGACATAAAGTGACAATTTCTCTGTCGTCCTCAGAGGCACTTACATTTCCGACTCTTTCTATGTAGGGACGGGTATATTCCATTAGTGCCGCAGTAAATCTTCCCTGTCATGCTCACTGTCCATCCGTCTCGAGGCGGGCCATCGAGGAATGACTTCCGCTTAACCAGCAGGACTTCAGGCAGTCTTGCACATGGATGCACGGGCGTCTCCCGGCCCGGCCTGTCTGGGGCCGTGGCGCCCCTCCCTTCCCGACCTCTGCAGCAAGGAAGTACTTAGCAGTTGGACCTTTCCTTCTTACAGTTCCACTTTGAGAACGGCTTCCTTGTGACCACTGGGTTCTGTTTACTTTTGTCCTTTACGGGAATAGATACTGCACTGTATTTTATTTTATAAGTTTATTTATGATTCATTTTGGATTTTTTTAAATATTTATTTTTGAGAGAGAGACCAAGTGCAAGTGGGGAGGGGCAGGGAGAGGGGGAGACACAGAGTCGGAAGCAGCTCCAAGCTCCCAGCTATCAGCACAGAACCCAACGCGGGGCTCAAACTCACCGACTGCGAGATCATGACCTGGACCGAAGTCAGTTGCTTAACTGACTCAGCCACTCCGGCGCCTGTATTTAGTATTTATTTTGAAAGAGAGAGAGCATAAGCACGAGCAAGGGAGGGGCAGAGAGAGAGGGAGAGAGAGAATCCCAAGCAGGCTTTACACTGTCAGCACAGTGCGAGATGCCGTCCTCCATCCCATGAACCGTGAGATCATGACCTGACCCAAAATACAGAGTTGTACACATAACTGGATGAGCCCCCCAGTCGCCCCGATACTGCTTTGTATTTTAGATGAATTTGAGGCTTATGATCCAGAGGAAGGGACGGTAGCTGGAAAGGAGTAAAGGACTTCCACAGAACCATTGATTGACTGTTTCCTACCCTTTATCCAAATGTCCTGTTTCTAAGCACTGTCAGTGGAAGTCACCTGTAAAGATATGAAGATATACCAGGTTTCTTCCAAATATACCCAACCCTTCAGAAATTCTTTTACAAGAACTGAAATGTGCATATTTCCACATAAAGCAAGGAAATGGGAAAGAACTGTAGAGTTCAGCAGTTCTTTGTGACATGGTATTACATTTCAAGGGTCAGAGTGTCCCTGAGGCTAATTTATGGGGTTGCGTTGGGCTCAACAGTGGGTTGAACCTGATGTACAACTTGGCTGGTTTTGGGTTATATTTGTCAGGAATACAAAGCATCAACACCTTGGTCACTGAAAGGAAAAGGAAGATAGACTATGTGCATTTTGTGGAAATTCTTAGGCAAGCGAGTGGCCATTATGCAGGAACCAAAGGAGTCTCCATCTTTGGTCCTGCCCTTTGAAAGGGCACCAGTGACCTCAGGACAAAAGTTGAAACAGTGGAAAGAAAAATAGGAGTCCACTGAGTAAAATCTTATAAAATTACAGATTCCTTTTCATTAAAAAAAAATAAGAGCCTTATAAAATAACCTCAAACCCCAGGCTATAAATATTAACAACAAAAAACTCCTTAATATTTAAAAATTGGAAAATTATTTTTAATGGTTTTTTGAAATAGATGAATAATTAAGACCTTATATCTAATAAGTTAAAAGAACACATTCCCCTAGATGTGACGTAAATGAAACATAATTAAATAAGAGAAAGAATAAATAAAAAAGGTAAGTTTTGCACAAAGCATAAAATTTACTTCACTATTTCTTGGAATTAAAACAATGTTAATTATTTTTAAATGCTGTGTTTCTTGGTGTTTGCATATGAAAATAAAGTATTCGATTCGGGGAATGCTCTGTGATTTTATCCCGCGTCGCTGCAGGTGGGGGAGGCTGGGTGCTTTAGTGAGGTTGATTCTCGGAACAACCCCCGGAGGTTGAGCCAGCGGATGGGAGGACCAGAGAGGAGTTGAGGTGTGGACGCAGTTCTGACAGAAACCTTGGGACCTCCCACGGAGGCTCTGACGCAGCACTGCCCTTCCGGGACTTCCCAGGAGAGAAATGGATGTAGACCATTGACCACGCCATTGCGTCCCTGGGCGCTGGCCATCCCTAGGGAGGGGCACCACCTTCTGAGCCCTGGCAGCTCCCGGGGAGACGTCAGCATCCGTTCTAGAACTGAAGTGGGTGCGGGTGTCCTGGGAACGAGGCTCTGCATGTACATTTCTTCCACTTGTTGCCTTCTCTTTGCTGAGCCGCTCCTTTCCTCAGGTGCCTGGGGACCTTGCAGGGCTCACATCTGTGACTCCGGGGCGAGCCCTCACCACCCCGTTGGCCCCACGAGTGGGGAAGAAGGTGGTTCGGAACCCCATCTGCTTTGATTTTCATTTCAAAGCCATGACCTGGCTCATCATTACGAGAATAGCATTATCTTCTTGGGAAACCCGAGGGAATAAAACAGTATCACTGTCTAGTAATTGCAGTTGGTAATGGTAAGAGCTAACCTGAGGCCTATTAAACATGTTAAGGGTTTATATGAGCGAAGATTGATTCACATCTGGCAACGGCAAACCAAGGTGGTTGGGGGGCTCCATACACAGGATCCGGGGACAGACTTCCCTGGAGAAGGAGCCGAAGCAAAGAAAGGAAGTAATTGATTGCCTGTAGCTTACAGCGTGGTTAGCAGTTTGTGATGGGTTGTCCTTAGGTCTCCATTTCAGAACCTTGAGACATTTATAGGCCAGACTTTGATTTGCTTTCCGAGGCGAGCCACGGTGAGCCACGTCTGTCTGGTGGCCCCGTGCTTCAGGAATTTAACAGTGATTTACAGCAAACCAATTAGTGACTGCAGCATGACTTGTAAAATGTGTATCTTATGATTGAAAACAGTCAAAGCCCATTTCTCTTTTTCACGGAACAGTCTGATGCTGATTTTTCTGTGTTATTTTCAGTGTCATATCTTCATGAGATCCTGGTTCATTTTGTATGTTTATGTTAAAAGGTATTTGGTTAAATTGCTTAATTCAGAAACAATTAGAAATGTAAGCATAAATTATTCTTAGGTCTCCCTGAGCAGTTAGCATCAAACGTTGTTTTAAACATGCCTGTGCCAGGGGCACCTGGTGGCCCAGTCGGTTGAGCATCTGACTTCAGCTCAGGTCATGATCTCACGGTTCACGGGTTCAACCCCGTGTCAGGCTCGGTGCTGACAGCTCGGAGCTTGGAGTCTGCTTCAGATTCTGTCTCCCTCTCTCTCGGTCCCTCTCCCACTCACGGCCTGCCTCCCTCTCTCTCTCTGCCCTCCGCCACGCATACTCTGGTGGTTATTTCAATAAATAAACATTGAAAAAATTGAAATATGCCTGTGCCGGCGTGCACACATATGCACCTATAGAGTGGACATTCCACATACATAATATGTTTCTTTTCCTTTTTTTAAAGTTTATTCATTCATTATTTCTGAGAGAGAGAGGGAGAGAGGGCACAAGGGGAGGGGCAGAGAGAGACAGAGGGAGATACAGAATCTGAAGCGGGCTCCAGGCTCTGAGCCGTCAGCACAGAGCCCAATGAGGGGCTCAGACTCACAAACCAGGGGATCATGACCGGAGCTGAAGTCAGACACCAACAGACTGAGCCACCCAGGCGCCCCTCTTTGGCCAGCTGTGTTCAAACCCTGTTTTAAATATGCCTGTGCATGCGTGCACACACATGATCATAGAGTAGAAATCTCACATTACATGATTATTTAGCAAGTCCTAGTGTGCCTGTGAGGCTTTTCTCTGATTCTGTTATCACATGCCCTTTAGTTCACATAGTTTTCCATCATGCTAAAAAGAATAATTTCCTCTGTGCGCTTTCAAAAGAAGAATCAAATTTTGCTTAAATTAAATGTGCCTTGACTCTGTCGGGAGGATTGTAGGTCCTCTCTTCGGCTCATCCACCTGTAAGCCTGCTTCCACTCATGATTTCTGTGCTTTACCAAATCCCTGTTCTCTTCAGCCACCCACCACCCCACCCGTGAGCAGTGTGACCCTTCCGAGAAGTTAGGAAGCCGCGTCCCAGGAAGAGGCAGCAACCTGGCTGGAAGCATACTGTGCACTATTTTGGTCACGACTGTCGACTTTCTCCTTTGTGTGTCTCCGTGTTCGTTCAGGCTGTCCCGAGAGCGTCTCTGGGTCTGGATGTGGAGGTCCCCTGGGCCACTTCCAGGGCTGCCTGAGGCTCATCTCCATTGGCGACAAGGCGGTGGATCCCATCGCAGTGCAGCAGGGGGTGCTGGGGAGTTTCCGTGACCTCCAGATAGACACCTGCGGCCTCACAGACAGGTAAGGCCATCCCGCGTCATTTTAGCAGACTTGATTTCAATTATTAAAAACAGATGAACAGCTGAGAAAGAGCGCCTTCTTCTAGCTCCTTCTGTCTCCCCGATGTCCAGTCTATGTGGACAAGTTCTAATTACATTGAAAACAAGAAAATGACAATCTTTCCTTTTAAACAATTCTCCTTTGAATGGTGCTATTGTCTTAGAAGACACACTCATGAATTTTCCTTGTGTCCCCAAGCCACTTAGTTCTTACAGAATTCTCTCGATGCTGCTGTAATTACTGAGTGTAAATACTGATGAGTAAAGGGGCGTCTGGGTGGCTCAGTCAGTTAACTGTCTGACTTCGGCTCAGGTCATGATCTCACGGTTCGTGGGTTCGAGCCCCGTGTTGGGCTCTGTGCTGACAGCTCAGAGCCTGGAGCCTGCTTCCGATTCTGTGTCTCCATCTCTCTCTGCCCCTCCCCTGCTTGTGCTCTGTCTCTCTGTCTCACAAAAATAAATAAACACTAAAAAAGAATACTGATGAGTAGAAATACTTTTAAGAATTTTTCCACTGCACAAAACAGATTTGAATATTCTAAGGAGCCAATGAACCTCTGAGGACCAGTGAGTCCGTGTGGTCAGCTGGATCCCACCCCACCCTCCCTTCTCTGCGTGGACAATGAACTATTTTTCGAGTAACTATTCCTCAGAGAAAGGTTGAGCGTTTGGGCATTTCTGGTCACGTAAATATAGGAGAGAACCCAGTTACCACATACCAAACATAGTACCGGCTTGCTGAGGGAGATGAAGCAAGCAAAGCTTTTATAGAGAGCAGATTGGCGGTGCCAGTGGCGAGGGTGGGGGTGGGGGGGGCTGAAAGGGGTGAAAAGGCATAGGGACGCCTGGGTGACTCAGTCGGTTGAGCATCTGATTCTTGATATTCGCTCAGGTTGTGATCTCACGGTTCGTGGGATCAAGCCCCACATATGTGCTATCAGCACAGAGACTGCTGGGGATTCTCTGTCCCTCTCTCTCTCTCTGCCCCTCCCCTGCCTGTGCGTGCTCTCTTTCTCAAAAAAAAAAAAAGGCACAAACTTCCAGTTATACAAGAAATGCCCTGGGGATGTGACGTGCAGCATAATGGCTCTAGTTAACAGTACTGTTTTGCATAATTGAAAGTTGCTAAGCAAGGAGATCTGGAAAGTCCTCATCACAAGAAAAAAATGTTTTTGCAACTATGTGCAGTGACGAATGTTGACTTGACTTCCTGTGGTGGTCATTTCACAGTACGATATACAAATATCAAATCATCGTGTTGTACCTGAAACTCCTCTAGTGTTGTGAGTCAGTCATACCTCGATAAGAGAGAAAAACTTTGAAACAACATGTTAAAATTTCTAAGCACTGCAACTTTATTCAAATGGTCTCATTAGTCACACTATCCGACTTTCAGTTACTTTGGCTCAAAGGGACTAACTCTCTCAGCCCAGCCCCCCCTCTGCCCCTCTCTCGTGCAGTAGATGGGCCATGGCTTCCTGGTGAATAAACAAACACTCCAGACACCCCCGCACGTCCATGGGTGGCCACCCCTTCCAAGTTCACACTTTGCAACGTGCTTTGTGCGGTTAATCTATTTCTTTAAGATGTTTTTTGATGTTTATTTTTGAGAGAGAGAGAACGAGCGAGAGTGGGGAGGGGCAGAGAGAAAACGGGAAGGAGAATCCCAAGCAGGCTCCATGCTGTCAGCACGGAACCCCATGCGGAGCCGAAGTCAGACACTCAGCGGACAGAGCCACCCACGTCGGCGCCCTGCGGCAGATCTGTTCCAAGTTTAACACTAATCGGGATTCCACATCATATCCAGTAAACTCCAGGTTACATCGCAATCGCAGTGTATTACAAAACCGTAAATTCCAGCACGTGAAATATTAACTCATGAGAACTTCATTTCTTTAATGGCGATGTTCATGTGCATAGTTCACATTCTGTTCATTTGTAGGAAGTTAGTCTGGTGCCTGGGGGTTCCCTCACAAAGCATGAGGTGGTCATAATTACTTCTTCTTACGTAAGAAATGCAGGTTTCCCCTTTGTGCCTACAGGTCTTTCAGCGCCCCCAAAAGTATGCATGGTGTATGCGTAGGTGTGCGTGTATGTATCCAGTGTATTACCAAATGGAAATATCTTCCATGTCCCACCCAAAAATGATTTTAAGAATTATGTGCCAAGAATGGATGGAGACATCTGGGATATTGAGTGACCTCCTTTCAGCAAAAATTGAGGTTTCGGGCAACTCTGTAAGTGCGTGTGAAAAGAGCTGTCGGCTCTCTGGCTGAGACAGTCAGTAATTGCAATTTTTAATGGTTTAACATCTAAAAACGTGTCCATATTCTCCACTACTAAAAATGTTCATTTTTTCTTAGCCCTTCAGGCCATACCTACCAACTGCATGTCCAATGCACCACGAAATAGATTCACACAAAAATACCACCGAGCAAACATCCACACCCAGGCTCTCGCCAGCTGTGCTGAGCCCGGCCACCTGCCCAGCCCCGCCTCTGCCCCTCCAGAGCAAGTCAGAGTGTGCTCAGGCGAAGCTGAGATTTATTATTAAAATGCAAGTGATTTTGTAAGTTTTATCTGTCAGGCATAGGAGTTCATAATTCATGATATATAACAGCATTCCTGGCCCAATGATACCACAGGCTTATGAAAGGATGTTTGAAATCTCATGGGACATAGGAAAGCTTTCTGAGCCACACAAGGACTCATGCGTGTGGTGCTCTGTCTTCCGCAGGGCACCCATGACACAGGGAAAGTGGTGGGTTCTTTGGAACAAGGCTTCTGGGAGGAGGTAGCCATGAGGAGGGATCATGTCTTACAGCAGTTGTGTTTTGAACGCTAGGATTTCATGTCTATACCTCAGGTTACATAGTCCCGTCCCGGTTTCTTTTTAGAATCACGGGCATGGTGTCTTGAACGCCTCTAGGCATGGATTGTACTGATGGGGCCACGTTTCCCACTTCTTTGGCCTTGGGCCAGGGATAATCTCCTAGATGCTAAGTGCAACATTGTGCACCACACACGTCGTTTCTTAGAATAAGTAGGCTGAAGTTGAGGTTGTAGGGTGCTGTGGAGACAGGGAGGAAGAGTGCCCGATTTGGGAGGAGGCAGAGCTTTCAGAGAGGAGGAGGGACAACTGGGTGGAAGGCGGGTAAGTCAGTCAAGCGATTGAGGCAGTACATCCCGTGAAGGTACAGCCTTGTGCCCGAGCCCAGAGTGCGCCAGGAGTCTCCCTGTTGGAGCATGGCTGCTGTACAGTGGGTGCTGGGGGAGGGGGGGAGCAGGGGATGGTGAGATGTGGGTGCCTCCCTGGGCCGGGCTGCACCACAGAGGCCTGGTGGCCAAGCCGAAGCCTGGACATTGCTCTCAGATTCCCTGGGAAATCCCTGAAGGCTTCAGTTAAGCACTACTGCCCAAGGCAGGGAGAGGATGTGGGTGTGGGCGGAGAGAGGGGGCGTGGCCGAGAGGCCTGGTAAGGGCTGCCTTCCTGTGAGAAGGGATGATGGCCTCAGTTAGGGAAGAGAAAGCAGGCTGGAACATACAGGTTTGGTGCACAGAATGACAAGTTGATGTGCCTCGAGGCTGTGGGTGGCAGAGAGGGACGAGTCAGGATGGGGCTCAGGCTCGGGCTTGGACAGCTGGATAAAGGGTAATATCACCACTCAGTGGGATGGTGATGGAGGAGATGCACGATCTTGGGAGGGACAGAGTCAGGAGGTTTAGTTACTAAGTCTTAAGATATTTTGAGAAGCACAAAATCCTTAAGTTGGAAAGAACCTTAAACATGATATCTACTTACGTGTCCATCTCAAAGCAGGAATCTCCTTTTCACTCACCATAGAGAAGAGACGCCTGCTTCTAGTCTGTCAGGAACAAGACACTTCCCATGTGCTGAACGCTTTATCAGTGTCCTCCGTCATGCCCCAAGTGCCAGCATTAATCTTCTTCTTTCCTGTTCTCAGTCTGTGCACACTTCACCCCCCAGAGCCCGGCGAGCCCCTGATGAATTCCCTGAATTGGCTCTCCTCCAGGCGGGAGTCTGTTCTCTTAGCAGTGTGTTAGAGGTCAGAGTGTTAAGTACTGTCCCCATCCGGTTGCCCTCCTATGCATCAACTCTGGCCACATCTTCCCTAAACCGGAAGGAACCTGGCCCATGCATGGTGTGGAGATTCATAACCTCCCTTCCCGTAGAAGCTGGTACAGATAAGCTCACCTCACCTGCGTGCAAACACAGCCCATGCAGTAGACTTGTGCTTCCTACCAATCCAAGGTCTTTGGTGGTAGAGCAGTATTCAAGTCAGGTTAAGATACACACCGGTGTGCTTACACACACGCACACACACACACACACACACACACGTAAGTGTGCTGCCATTTTAGTTTTCTTACTACAGCTCATACCTCTATCTGGTCTTCCTTGTGCATGCTGGGTCCTCTCAGGAAAATAGATTTGGGGTCAAGAAGCCGACCTCAGGTGTGAGAGAGTCAGAACTAACAGGGTCAAGGACACAGGGACAACAATCTCTAAGGGAGAGGCCCGGATGCAGACTGACCTGCCTCGTAATCCTTGGAGCTGAAGAGACATTTTTTTTTTTTTGTTTTCCCAGAAAGCCCACCTTCTGGTTCTTGGCACAGAGTGAGGTGTCTTCCACTCAAATGCCGGAAGCCCTAGCAGGAGCATGTTTAGATGTGTCCTTGGAAAGAAAATGGGCTTAATTCCAGCATCTCTCTCCCAAATAGTTAAGGAGCGCTAACTGCTCATAGAGTAGAAGTAACCCAAAGTTACTCATCCCTTTGACTTCTTGAGAGGAATAGGCGTTCAGCTCCAGAGGGTAATGAATAGTTACGTAGCTCCTGCAAACATCTGAGGCTTTTGGGTGACTGTACTTAGAGCTTACACTGAGAGGCAGTGTGGCTTGTCGGGACCCAGGACCTCTACCTTAAATTGATGTGGGTCTTCTTTTCTACATCACTGGCAAAGCTGTGATATAATATTCCTTTGTAAGGCTGTGACAGATGTGGTTTATCCATCCTCACTGAATGGGCATTTGGGTTGTTTCTCCTTTTTGACTTTTATAAATAATGCTGATAAGAACATTCATGTGCAGGTGTTTGTGTGGACATGTGTTTTTAGTTCTGTTGGGCATGTACCCAGGAGTGGAATTGCTGTGTCAATGGTGACTCTGGGTATAACTGAGGAACTTCCAGATTGACTTCTAAAGCACCAATAGCAATGTAAAAGGGTCCAGATCCTTCTAATTCCTGTCAACACCTGTTATTCTTTTTGATTATAGCCATCCTGGTGCATGTGAAGTGGCATCTCACTCAGATTTTTGGTTTGTACTTTGCTAATGACTGATGATGTAGAGTGTTTTTACATATATGTATTTGCCATCTTTATATCTTCTTTTGTAAGGCGTCTGTTCAGATCTTTTGACCCAGTTTTTAATTGGTCACTCATGTTTTCTCCGTTGGGTTTTAAAAGAGTTTTACCTAGGGGCTCCTGGGCAGCTCAGTTGGTTAAGCGTTCAACTCTTAATTTTATCTCAGGTTATGATCTCATGGTTTGTGGGATCGAGCTCTGCTTGGGATTGTCTGACTCCCTCTGCCCTTCTCCTGTGTGCTCGCTCCTCCTTCTCTCAAAATAATAATTAAACTGAATAAAAACCCATAGAAATGTTTTACCTGTATTTTGGATAACAATCCTGTGTCAAATGTGTGTTTTGCAAAGTCTGCCTCCTTGACTGTGGTTTGTGTCTTCATTCCCTCAACAGTGTCATTAATGGAGAAGTTTTAAATTTTAATGAAGTCCAAATTATCCATTTTTTCTTTCATAGACCATCTCTGAAAAGTCATTGCCAAACACAAGATCAGCTAGATTTTCCCTTGTGTTATCTTTGGAGAGTTTAAGAGTTTGATATTTTACATTTCATTTAGGTCTATGGTCTAACTTGAGCTACCTTTTTAAATTAAAAAAATTTTTAATTGCAATACAGTTGACATATTACATTTTAGGTGTACAACATAGTGATTCAAGAAGCATTGTTGTCCCATGGGAAGTGTAGTTACCATGTGTCACCAGGCAGTTATTATAATATTGACTATATTCTCGATGCTGTATTTTTCATCCTTGTCATTTATTTTATAACTGGCAGGTTGTACCTCCTAATCCTCCTCACATATTTGCGCATTCCCCTTCCTCCCATCATCTGGTAACCACCATTTTGCTCTCATATTTATGAGTCTGTTTCTCTTTTTTATATTGTTTTTTTTCTTTGCTTATTTGTTTTTTAGATTGAACATATAAGTGGAATCATATGGTATTTGTCTTTCCTCATCTGACTAATTTTTCTTAGCATAATACTTTCTAGGTCCATCCGTGTTGTATCAAATAACAAGATTTCATTTATCTTATGGCTGAATCACATACCATTGTGTGTATATATCACATCTGCCTTATCCATTCATGGATGGATGAATACTTAGGTTACTTCCATATTTTCGATATTATAAATAATGCTGCAGAAACACAGGGTGCATATATCCTTTCAAATTCATGTTTTTGTTTTCCTTAGGTAAATGCTGAGAAGTGGAATTACTGGATCATATGGTATTTCTATTTTCACCTTTCTGGAGAACCTTCTTACTGTTTCCATAGTTGATGCACCAATTTGCCTTCCCATCAACGGTGCACAAGGGCTCCCTTTTCACCACATTCTTCTTAATATTTATTATTTCTTGTCTTCTTGATACTAGCCATTCTGACTGGTATCAGGGGGTAAGTATCTCACTGTAGTTTTGACCTGCACTTCCCTGATGATGAGTGAGCATCTTTTCATGTGTCCGTTGGCCATCTGGATGTCTTCTTTGGAAACAAGTCTGTTCAGATTATGTGTTCATTTTTTAATTGGATTATTTGTTTTTTTGGTGTTGAGTTTTACCAGTTCTTTACATATTTTGGTTATTAAGCCCTTATCAGGTAGATCACTTGCAAATATCCCCTTCCATTCAGGAAGTTGCCTTTTTGTTTTGTTGATGGCTTCCTTCACTGTTCAAAAGCTTTTTAGTTTGATGTAGATAGTTTACTTTTACTTTTGTTTCCCTGGCCTGAGGAAAAATATGGCTAAGGCTAATGTCCAAGAGGTTATTACCTATGTTTTCTTCTAGGAATTTTATGATTTCACGTGACAAAGTTAGGCCTTTAACCCCATTTTGAGTTTGTTTTTATGTACAGTGTAAGAACATGATCTAGTTTCATTTTTTTACATGTGGCTGTCCAGTTTTCCCAACATTTATTGAAGAGACTGTCTTTTCAACACTGTATATTCTTACCTCCTTTGCCACAGATTAATTGACTGTATCCATGTGGGCTTATTTCTGCACTCTTATTTCTGCTCCATTGATCTTTGTGTCTGTTTTTGTGCCAGTACCACACTCTTTTGATTACTACAGCTTTGTAGTATAGTTTGAAATCTAGAATTATATCTCCAGCTTTATTCTTGTTTCTTAAGATCATTTTGACTCTTCATGGTCTTTTGTGGTTTCATACAAATTTTAGAATTTTTTTCTTTCAGTTCTGTGAAAAGTACTATTGGCATTTTGAGAGGGATTGCATTCCATCTGTAGGTTGCTTTGGGTTGAATGGACATTGTCACAGTATCCTTCCAATCTGTGAGCATAGCGTGTCTTTCTATTTGTGTTGTCTTGGGTTTCTATCATCAATGTATTATGGTTTCCTAGGTATAGATCTTTCATCTCCCAAATTCTAGCCTCTGCTCTCTCTGTTTGCTAATGTCCCATCTGTCAGAGCTGGTCACATGCCCAATCCAGATACAAGGTGGAGGTGTCGGCCATGTCTCTCCATGGAAGGATCTGCAGGTCCTAGTTCAAGAGCATGGAAGCAGGGAGGGGAACAAATGTGGCTGCCCATGGCCATTGCTAGCACTTTATATCTCTGGTCAGGTATGAAATGAATCTTGCCTTATTTTTGAAAAAGCAAACACATTTTTGATAACGCAACATGTAGAAAATTTATCTGTCACAAATACATAACAATTGGCAGCATCTCCTGGGTTTCTTAGTTTGCCGTGGGTATTGTAGTAGGAGAACTTGTTGACAGATCTAACAGTTTTTGTCCATGTTGTAGTTTTTCTCTTCAGGCCACCGTCTATTGCTGTAACACGTCGGTGTAAAGATATACATTTTTTCCTGAGCAGATGCAGGAAATAGCAGTTGTATCTGTTTTCTTGCAGGTGTTTGCCCAGCTATTGTGAACACGGGGGCGAATGTTCCCAGTCCTGGGACACCTTCTCTTGTGACTGTGCACACACTGGCTACACGGGCGCGACCTGCCATTCCTGTAAGCCTCACACCCTGCCTGTTCCCTTTTTCTGTTCTGATCCCCATGCAGTCCTTCTTTCCTTTTATTTCTTTTTTTTCCTTAAGTTTATTTATTTGTTTGAGAGAGAGAGAGAGAGAGAGCGAGCATGAGAGAGAAGGAGACACAGAATCTGAAGACAGGCTCCAGGCTGTCAGCACAGAGCCCGATGTGGGGCTTGAACTCACAAAACTGTGATGTCCTGACCTGAGTCGAAACTAAGAGTCAAAAGCTTAACTGAGCCCCCCAGGTGTCCCCTTCTTTCTGTTCCATTATTTGGTATATTTGTGCCAATGTCTGTGCAACCATGTTCTGAGAAGTAACAACAAAAACAAGTATTTTAGGGACCAATGTTTGGTTTACTTTTTAAAATTTTTTAATGTTTATTAATTTTTGAGAGAGACAGAGAGCAAGTGGGGGAAGAGCAGAGAGAGATGGAGACACAGAATGTGAAGCGGGCTCCAGGCTCTGAGCTGTCAACACAGAGCCCCACGTGGGGCCTGAACTCCTGAGCCGTGAGCTCATGACCTGAGCCAAAGTTAGGCACTTAACCAACTGAGCCACCCAGGTTCCCCATGCCTGGTTTATTTTTAATCAATTGTATTTCCTAGTGATGTTAAGGCAATTTTCAGAATACGTAGTATCGAATAGGATGGGAAAAAACCCAAATATATAACATTTAAAAAATAAAAAATATACATAATAAATATATATAAATATATAAAATAATACAAACCCCAAGTACAAGAAAGAATGTTGACAGCATGATAATGTCACTCTGTTCCTTGAGTTGGACCCAGTGTTAGTTCTCGAGTCCTGTCTGCCAAAGTAAAGAGGCTGAGTTACCAAATGCCAGTATGTATAAGATCCAGTAGGGGAGTCACAGAAAGGACCACAGGATGGGAACTACCATGGCAGGTTTCTAGATGTCAGCTGGAGGCCGGGTACACATTCAGGACCCTCACAGTCTTGAGGTTCTTTGACGATGGTGGTGGTTAACGCACTGGCAACCTACCCTGTGCCTCTGGGATCCTAGTTTTCACTGGTTCTCTGTATGTTTCAACTCCTTTGCTCCTCAGACCTGCCCTGTTTCCCACCATTGTGCCCTCGAGGAGAGAGAGAGGCCAGGTCCCTGCATCCAGGTCACACAGCTGCCAGCCAGGGCTCTCCACCTCCTCTCCACCCCATGGCTTCCATCTTGAACAGCAGCCTCTTTTCTCAAGAATTATTCTCTCAAGGTCACAGCTAACAAACTTTAGTGACTCATTACCTACTAGAGGCTTGCCACAGAGCCCCTGAGCGCCTCATTGCTCTCTAATTCTTGGCTTCCGTTGTTCATGGTTTTATTCTACTTTTCCTTTTTTTTGTGTATCATGGCCAACATTTCTGAGCCCCTCCCTTTGCTGCACGTCTCTGCTCCCTGAGTTTTTAGAGAAACAACACAACATGAACATTCACTGAGGCAGAGCTTGGATTGTCAAGTATCCAACTTTGTGCGAATGGAACCCCAGAGAAGCAGGCATCAGTGTGGGGCCGAGAAGCCTTGCCGCCCAGCCCAGGATGTTCCGCAGAAGAGCCAGGAGGCTCTTGCAATCGAAGGGAGGTGACTCCCCACCCCCACCAAATACCCCTTACATTCAACCAGAGCAATTGTACCTTCATTTACCTTACCTTCATGGTGTCAGGTAAGAATTTTCCAAGGCTCCTCTTTACTTGGAAGGAGCTGGACCATCTGGGATGCCTGAGGCTCCGTGACTTGTCCAGAGTCACAGCTGAGAATGGGGGCGCTCTCTTACTTACAGTGTCCCCCCAAATCGCACTCAGCAAGGTGTCTTACACAAAGCAGATACCTACTGAGTATTAATGACCGAGAAATGATGGCTACAGTATTGCCAGTAACTCTGATTTAAACATCATCCCAAAGCACTCTGAAAATTAACAAGTGTATTAAACAGTGCCTTTCACTTGTGGCCTTAGTAATTCGCTTCGGTCTAATAACTGCATTGACTTCATTGTGATTCTCCAACAGTATACCGAAACGCAAAGGAGATATTTCCAAACCCACAGCAAGGAATCATAAGGCTGTGAGTCTGTGGTGTAAGTGCATGATTAATGCAGGTGTCTTCCTAGCGTTTCTTCCTCTACCCTTGTTCCCCAGGTAGGTCCAGCCCCAATCCAAACACAACCACTGTAATCACTTTGCTTGTGTCCCTCTGGACCGTTTTCCAAGGTAGTTACTAGCATGTTTATGCATTAATAGAAACATAAACATGAGTGGGCAAAATGCAAGCCGACACTGGGGGAAAGCAATCCATGTTGTCTCTGTGGCCATCCGAGTCGGAGTAATAGGCGTGCTATTGATCTGGGCTGATCTAATTCAGCACATTTGACACCTGACCATATTTAATAAAAGAATGTTTTGCTTTCGTAACATCCCCGGACTAGCAAACATTCCTTTGATCTTCTTACTCTATGAAAAGGGAGAAAAACAATCCCTCTGCCCCACCCCACCCCCTTCTCTGGGTTTTTCTTCATTCTGTGAAATAGGCTGGGTTTTCAAATTTAGATCACCCAGTGAGTGGAGGAGGGCATCAGTTCTGGGCCCCCACTCTGCCCTCTGTCCCTCCCAGGATCTCTCTTTGCAGGGGATCTTGGCCAAACACTTCCTGACTCTGTGTTCCTGGAGGTGAGACCTCATCCTTAGGGTGGCTTAAAGATCCAGTCCACACTGTGCCAGAAGCAACGATGCACTTCTTTCCTGGCGGCTGTTCCCTGCTTTTCAGGTTTTCAAAGGGTCTTTCCTGTCGAGCTGATGAGCGATGTGCACGGGAGATCCTGCTCCGTTGATTACTCATTTAAACTTATTCAGAATATTAATTAAGCCCATTATCTGCAAATGTTCATCACTTGCCACATGCTAGCAAAGCATTTATTGCACATATAAAAAAATTCAACCAAGAATCAGGATACATTGAACTTACGAAGCGATGTTTCGTGTCTATACTTTTTTTGGAATTTCAGCTTCCTTGAATCATCTTTTGCAAAGCACTTAAGGACATTTCCTTCTAAAAGACGCTTTAAAAATTGAGTGAAGAAGAGTTGCTGATTTGTAAAACCCACCTTGAAAGCAATTCCTTGCACATGTGGAGTGTTTTAAGTAAGCAAAGAGTATAATTCCTGAGTAATTTAAAAAATCAACAAGATTATTAGATAATAGCAGATCGCTTAGGGAGATGAAGCCAGCACAGTTCAGATGCTTAGATATTCTGGGGCAGAATAGAATTAGACTGTGTGAGTCCAGTTACCATGGTTTTGGGAAGAATCTCGTTTCTAGAGCATGCAGGGTTTAGAGCCTCTCAAGATCTTTTGCTCCATGCCTCAGAGCCTTCATCTGCCTGACTGAAGCCGGGGAACACTCCCCTAGACAGAGTGCCCCCGAGAGCAATGCAGAATGAGTGTCACTGGGGAAAGTGTTGTGTAATGAACCACGCGGAGGGATCCATCTTGTTGCAGCCCCCGGCTGAGACCCCTGTCCTTTCCAGCTTTGTACGAGCAGTCCTGCGAAGCCCTCAAGCACAGAGGAGACTCCTCAGGGCTCTACTATGTCGACTCAGATGGAAGTGGCCCGCTGGACCCTGCCCTCGTCCACTGCAACATGACAGGTAGGCTAATGAGCTTTATGGTGCCAGTTAAGCTCGTGTCATTGGCTGCTGTGTGCAAAACCGAGAAGTTTTGCTTTGTTGAGGAGCAAGTTCATGTACAACCCTGCCTACCTAGTATTTCATTTGTCCTAGAATCCCATTTATATATGGTGGATCAATGCAAGTAAGTCATGAACAAGTTCTTCAGAGGATCAGTGCATCCACCCTAGTGAATGATAGAGTTGATACAGATTCTAATGCCTCTTTTACACCCATGTCTATGTGTCTGTTGCCAACTTTTCTCCCTGTGCTCAGAAAACAACCCTCCTTTATGAAACTTTCCCTGCTACTCCAGTGGTGTAGACATAACAGGTACTCCAACAACGATGGAGTTTGGCCCCACACAGTGTGAGACAAATGGTCAGAAAAGAGTCAGCTGTGCATGGGTTCAAAGGTAACCATGACTTGGTCATAGTTTGCTCTCTCTGCTCTGGCCACAGGTCACCCTGATTGGGTTGCAGTTTCTATAAGGAAGGAGTTATTTGTGGGTGAATTTATGATGATGGTTTGTGAGTAGCTGAAAGTCCTAATGCAGTTTTTATACTTATTGTCACTTCATACATAAAACAAAATTGGAGCATTTGGGCAGGGGCTAACCAAGTGATTTGATCTGAATTGAGTCAACTCTACCTTCCTGCCTAAAAACTACCCCCACGGTTGGTATAGAAAATGTGAGGGGTCTCTGGGTGGCTCAGTCGATCAAACATCTGACTCCTGGTTTTGGTTTAGGTCATGACCTACGGGGTTTCATGAGTTCGAGCCCCGCATTGGGCTCTGTGCTGACAGTGCAGAGCCGACTTGGGATTCTCTCTCTCCTCCTCTCTCTGCCCCTCCCCCTCTCAAGCTGACTCTGTCTCTCTCAAAATAAATAAACTTAAAAAATTAAAAAAGAAGGAAGTGTGAGAGCTCCCAAGGCATTGTACTCGAGGTACATATGGCTATTTGGGGCTTTTGGGCAAGCATTTTATCCTAGATACTGACCAAAATATCGCAGTGTAATCATAGGAGATAAATGTATTGACTTGCCCTTTACTGGAAGATGTGTGATTAGCAAGGTATGTGAGGAAACAGCCAAGAAGATCTTTCTAGATGATTCTGGGCTCCAGAGGTTATAACAGGCCGTCAGTTCCTGCTGTGGTTTGCTCACGTTCCCATGGCTCAGGTGAATGCCGTGAACAGACCAAGCTAAATAAAGATGCTGCATCCCAATAATACATCCCACTTTTATCAGCCACGTGCTTCAGTGTCAGAGAAGTCTAGGACATATTAAAGATTCTTCTACATTTTATCCTGGTTAATCCTATGAGCAAAGTTCCTTCTACATTGAAGAATTTCAAGATCCATGGAAAGATGAAAATGGTCCCAACTGGCACACTCCCAGATGAGTAAGGTTTCAATGACTGAAGCTGTTTTCTTGATAATTAACTGTTGGCAGGTTTTGGTAAGACCGAGGTCAAGTTTGTTAAAAAAAAAAAAAGCATTTGATGCCAAGAGGCATAACAGACAGCCAATTGCCTGATTGTCTGCCGTGTGTGGTTATAATAAAAGAAAAAATATTTTGATCGTCACAAGTGAACACGCAGTCCAGACTTCTCCATGAGGCTTTCGTGGTGCATATTTTTAAAGCCCCTTTGGAATGTCCAACCGGTGCAGAGGCATTTGTTTTAATACTGATTTCATGACATAACTGGTATGTTTTGATTTCCTGTAATTGCTGCCACCTTTTCGGAGTGAACCTTGGCACCGACCACCAGAAGGGAGAATTGTCAGAATGATTGTCAGAATGCAAAGAGAAAGTAAGAACAGATGCTCAGCTTTTGATTTCAGTTACCTTAGGGCACTGTCTGATGCTTCCTAAGCCAGGTTTTTTTTTTGTTTGTTTTTTGTTTGTTTCTTTTTATCCTTGAGGCAAGAAGGAGCCTCTGAATACAGAAAGGAGAAGGTGAAATCTACTGGTTAACCCTCCTGGTCAGTGTGTAGACAAGATAAAGGCCTTGTGAAGTGTCTGCTGAGGATGTGAATCATTTTCTTCCCTGTGGTGACACGAAGAAATATCCGAGTACAGGCACAAAGCTGAAGAGTGGAGAAAAAGTTTCTAGTGACCTGAACATGTCTGTCCTCAGTCCCTGCTCGGTGCTGGGCACAGCTGTCACCGCAACAGGGGATGGGCTAGCACGGATCCCTCCCTCGGCACAGTGCACATTTCTGTGTGTGGAACCGGACCCTTGAGAGCAGCCAATTGAATATGTGTCTTGTTGCCAGGCAGCAGGTGCTGGGAGGTGGAATCAAGCAAGGCCCGGGGGCACAGGTCGTGGGAGGATCGGTTACTATTTTATTTTATCTTATTATTTTACTTTTTCATTATTTATTTATTTATTTATTTATTTACTTATTTATTTTGAGAGAGAGACAGAGCACCAGCAGGGTGCAAAGAGAGAGAGAGAATCCAAAAGAGGCTCATCACAGAGCCCAGTGTGAGACTCAAGCCCACACACCATGAGACCATGAACTGAGCTGAAACCCAGAGTCAGATGCTTAACCGACGGAGCCACCCCGGAACCTGCAGCCACTGAGTTTCTTAAAAAGTCCTCCTCCTTTGTCAGAAGTTGGGACAGGCTGGGGCGCCTGGGTGGCTCAGTCAGTTAAGTGTCTGACTTTGGCTCAGGTCATGATCTCATGGTTCGTAGGTTCAAGCCCCGCGTCAGGCTCTGTGCTGACAGCTCAGAGCCTGGAGCCTGTCTTCAGATCCTGTGACTCCTCTTTCTGACACCCCCCTGCTCATGCTGTCTCTCTCTTTCTCTCTCTCTCTCTCTCTCTCTCTCTCAAAAATAAATAAAAACATTAAAAAAAAAGAAGAAGAAGAAGTTGGGACAGGCCTTCAGCCAGCATCGTGGTATAACAAGGGACAGTCAGCCCTGTCGCTCTACATACACGTCACATTTATTTTAAAAAATACTCCAGGAATGGGTCCCCCTGAAGCCATATGGCTGTGCTTTTGATGTGTGTTTACTTGCGTAGGTTCTCTGTTTCTTTCCCCGCTGCCGTCCTGCAACGGCTGCCGTCTCACGCAACCAAACGGCTACCTTTGCGGCCATTCGTTCAGTTCATTCATTCACCCATCCTCCGCACCTGACCCCTGTGCCGCTGGCTTCCAGGTGCCACGGTGTCTGAGTAAGAAAAGGGGGATGAGCTTCCATCAGAGACCATCAGACTGGTGAGGGAGACAGATGTCATTCAGCTAACTCAGCATCTTATGAATATTACAAGTTTGCCTCTGCTGTTGTATTTATTTTTTAAGTTTATTTAAGTAATCTCTATACCCAACGTGGGGCTCAAACTCAGGACCCCGAGATCAAGAGCCGCACGCTCCGCTGACTACGCCTGCCCAGTCCCTGCATTTGCTGTTCTAAGTACAGTCATACCTCATCTCCCTGCACTTGGCTTTATTGTACTTCACAGACTTTTTTTTTTTTAACCAAATTGAAGGTTTGTGGCAACCCTGGGCTGAGCAAGGGTACCAACACCATTTTCCAACAACATTTGCCGTGTGTCTCTGTGTCACATTTTGGCAATTCTCACAACATTTCAAACTTTTTTGTTAAGATTATATTTGTTTTGACGGTCAGGAATCTTTGATGTTATGTGTTATTATTGTGATTGTTTTTAGGCACCACGAACTATGTGCATCTAAGACTGTCACCTTAACTGATAAATGCTGTGTGTTCTGACTGTTCTACCCACTAGCCATTTCCTCACCTCTGTCCCTCCCCTTGGGTTCCCCATTCCCAAGACACGACAGTATTGAAATTAGGCCAACTTATAACCCTACAATTGTCTCTAAGCATTCGAGTGAACAGAAGAGTCACGTGTCTCCCACTTCCAGTCAGAAGCTGGAAGTGATTATGCTCAGTGAGGAAGGAATGTCGAAGGACAGGACAGGAGGAAAGCTGGGGTCTCCTGTGCCAGACCGTTAGCCGAGTTGTAGAAGCGAAGGAAAAGCTCCTGAAGGAAATGGAAAGTGCTTACCCCCGTGAACACACAACAGATATGAAAATAAACCAGCTTCATTGCTGAGATGGGGAGTTTTAGTGGTCGGGATGGAGGAGGACACCTGCCCCAGCGGTCCCTGGTCCCTGACATAACCTAACCCGGAGCGGGGCCCTGACTGCGCACTCCCCTGGAGGCGGGCAGAGGTGAGGAGGCTGCAGAGGACAGTCTGAGGCCACCGGAGGGGGTCTCAGGCGTTTCGGGAAGGAAGCCGTCACCGTGACGCGACGGCGCAGGGGGACAGAGGGGCTGCGGCGAGTTCTCCGGGGCATCTCGCCCAGGGCGTTCATGACGTCGACCGCGCGCAGCAGTAGATTTTCAGGGCGGGTGCCAGGGTTTCCTGCAGGAAGAAGATGCCATCTAGGACTTTCCTTGGCTGGAGAGGAGAAGCCGGCGCCTGGCTGCGTGGCTTCCAAGGACAGGCTGTCTGTCTGGTCGGGGCTAATGCAGCCGGTGACTTACAGGTTGTGGTGGGGCCTCGTCATCACTTCTCAGGTCCAGGGCCCTTCAGAATGACGGGAAATTTACTCGGCTGGGCTCTGTAAATGGAACAACAGAGCCTGGAGGACCATGTCTGCTCACAGCTTGGTGTCCTGAAGGTTTTCAGCGCGCTGCTGAGACTCGTTCAGAATTAGAAAGGACTCCTTCCCAAGAAGTGTCACTTGCTGACTCTGCATCTGGTAGCACAGGAGTTCCGATGGGGTCGGCCAGTGGGATTCGTGTTGTCTCCTGTCCGCTAACAGAACATCCGTTCTGCATCCCATGGGTCAAGGAGTCATCGCAACTCTCAAGTGTTCTTTTTTAAAATTATTTATTTTTGGAGTATAATTAACATACAGGGTTATACTAGTTTAAAGTGTACAGGGGTACTCTATAATGATTTAGCCATTCTATACATTACTCAGTGCACATCACGATAAGTATACTCTTAATTCCTTTTGTTTCCCCCCTGTCCCACCCTTCGCCCCTCTGGTGACCACCAGTTTGTTCTGTGTATTTAAGAGTCTTCTAGACAGCACCAGCAGGGGAGGAGCAAAGAGGGAAACAGAGAATCCCAGACAGTCTCTGCACTGTCAGCACAGAGACCGACATAGGGCTTGAACCCAGGAACCATGAGATCATGACCTGAGCCTAAGAGTCAGATGCTCACCTGACTGAGTCACCCAGGGGCCCCTCTTTATTTCTTATTCAAATCTTCTCACCTAAGAAGTACACTTCATAAGACTATACGTGCCATAGACCGTGGTTCCTCTGACGGCTCTGGTAGAAGTAACTTGAAAACCTTCCAAGGAGGAGTCACCGTCCTAGATGCCATGAAGAACATTCCTGATTCGCGGGGAAAGCTCAAAATACCAGTGCTGTCAGGAGTTTGGAAGAAGTCGATTCCAGTCTTTGTGGATGACCCTGAGGGGGTTGAGACTTGAGGGGAGGAGGGAGATGCAGATGTGGGAGAAACAGCAGGGGACCAGGAGCAGGATGGGCCCTGACGATGGGACAGAACCGCTGCGATGTCCTAAACTCGAGCAGGAGGGGAGTTGCTGCTCAGGAATCAACAAAGAGAGTGGTTTCCTGAGATGCAGTCTGCTCCTGGTGGAGGTGCTGTGAGGGCCGTGGGGATGAGCCTGAAGGCTGGCGTAGAAGAGCCCAGCAGCTAGGTTGATAGTTTGGAAGAAATCCAGCTGTGGGTAAAATGCTGTCAAATAGTGTCCCCTGCTACACAGAAACCATTCGTGAAAGGAAGAGTCCATCGAGGTGGCAATTCTTCATTGTCGTTTTATTTTGAAGAATTGCCACTGCCACGCTGACCCTCAGCACCCACCACCCTGTTCAACATCCAGGCAAGCCCCTCCCCCAGCAAAGAAGACACACTCGCTGGAAGCGCAGATGATGGTTGGCAATTTTTAGGCAATAAAGTATTTTAATTAAGGAATGTACCTTGGTTTTTTCCTACGTAATTCTAATAGACTACAGGAGAGTGGAACTGTAAGTTCTATATGCAATGGAAACAAAACAGTTCCTGTGACTCACTGCATCGCGACGTATGCTTTTATTGTGGTCGGAACCAGACCCGAGAGATCTTGGAGGGCTGCCTGGTGTACGTGAGCACATTTGCAGGAAAAAGGCTCTGAGTGTGGGTTGGAGAGTTTCATTCCTAAGTCCACGCACAATATACGTTTCAGCATAGACTTTTCTTTGCTCGGAAAGAGTTATGGGTTTCCTGTTCCCTGCTTTGCTCTTGAGAACTGGGATTGGCGGTAAGCATGGCGGCATCCTATGTCGTGTGTGGCAAGTTTTGCTTGAAAATAGTGTCTCTTACAGAAAATTCCATAATGTTGAAAGATCAGAACTTCTAAAACGAGAGAGAAGAGCAGCTCTTTGATGATCGTCCGACACCATGATCCTGTGTCTCTTTGATGTGTGCTTTTGCTGGAAAGATTCTTCCAGTTCCCACTAAGGGGACATCATTCTGGCTGATATCCAGCAGCTTCTAGTGGTAGTTTCTGGAGTAGGCACGCCTAGTGTGCTTGGGGAAAGCTTCCGGAACAGATCCTGTCACTGCTCCCAAAGAGGAGAAAAGGCACGTGTTTCTGGAAAGTGCATCTTCCGGCTCTCACCAGCCACGCAGCATGGCCCTGCCTGTGGATGGAAAGGCTTGGGTTCTTGATGAACAATGAATAAAACTCAAGAGAGCGGCTCAGCCAGTAACGCACCTAGTTCATTGCCTTGGCATTTGGAGAGGCCGGAACAGTAATCTTCCGTATTTTGATGCCACCTGCTTCTCTCTCCCCACTTACCAAATATGGAACTGAAGGCTTAGAGGACTGTTCTGACTTTGCCAAGAACAGAGATTAAAACCCACACTCCTTATTGTCCACGACACCGTTCTCTGTCCATATCCAGTTTTCTAAGTGTCTAGGCAATGTTCTTTCTGAGGAAGTCATTCTGTGTGCTGGGCTCAATGCAGGGGAGACACTAGTGCCATTTCATGGTAATTAAGCACTTGGGAGGTACCAGGCCTGGGGCCAAGCGCTGTATCCGTTGCCGCAAGAGAATAGAAGTCGTGTTGTGAAGTGTCCTTCCGTGGTAAACGGCAAGGGCCTCCGCTAATGAGTGAGCAGACACATAAAATTGTATTCCGTGTGACCTATTAAGTGGAAAGAGCATCCTCTGAAGTCCCAAGGGAAGAAGGCGGTGAAGCGGCTGTTTTCTCTCGGGGAGATATTGTTGTATCATAGAGCATCCTCTGTTGTGGAAAATATTTAAGTAAATCATGAAAGGCTCCAAGGCCTCAGAATGGTAACAAGAATGGCAGCCCTTATCAGGGCCCTGATGCCAGTATTGATCAGGAGGGGCCCACAGGTGTGGGGGCTGTGACAATACCACCTCTGGGCCGTCCCAGCACCCGGAAGCTGCCTGTTTAGAAAAGTCATCCCTCCCCACAGGAAAGCACAGACATCAAGTCATCCTTGGCTCTGGCAGACCCACTGCATGGCAGGGCTAGTGCCCCCAAGATCTGGAACGGGGGAGGGGGGATAAGAGCCGACCGTTGTCTTCCTTGGGCCACCCACCGGACATTCACAGCAGCCGCTCGGCCATCAGCAGCCCTGTGTGCACATTTGTGCTCATAAACGCCCATCGTCTAGTTCCGTTTCCCCCTGGAGCATTTTCCCTGGAAATACTGGAGAGGGTCAGGTGTGTGAGGCACTCGAGAAACTCACGAACCTCAGCGGTCTTTGAGAACTTGACCTACTCAGAAAGCCCAGGGACTCCCCCGGGATGCTTAGAAATACGTGGTGATGTTACATGGTTTCCTGAAGTTGGGCAGGTGCGTACTCCTGGGTTCCTGTCCGTTTCCGGGCGGCGGGAGGATTGGGCTGAGTATCAGATGCTCAGCATCCGCAGCAGCGTCTCTCCCTGGAGAGTCACACGGCGGCGTTCTAGAAGCCTTGGGGCTCTACCTCTCAGAGGCAGGACGTGCTGTTCCCGTCATCTCTGTGGAGCCACGGGCGCCTGCTAGGGCTTTCATCAGTCTGTCCTTACGTGTCCTCATGCCTCCGCACCTCCTCAGCCGCTCCTTCGTCTGCAGATGGAAAGTGACAAGTCCGGTCCTCTGGCATGTTGCCATCCTTGTCTGCTCTGAGCTCGATCACCTGTCTTCCACCGCCAGAGACGCAGGCGGCTGGCTTCATTTCCAAAGAGGTGGTGTTCTGGCCTGAGTCGGGCTTCATTTCAGACATCTGTGAGAAAAGGGATTTTTGCCTCCCCTTTCCTCAAGATCAACTTCTAGCACGTGTGTGAAAGACCCACGGGCTGGACAGGCATCAAGTGTTCTGTGAGGAGGTCTCTTTCCTTCCTTTTTTCTCAGGGAAGATGAAAGGGAGCATAGCAGAGAGGCTTTGGATTCACGTCTACCTAAATGTGTTCTCTTCTGTCTCTTTTTCCATTCAACCCACCTGTTTTCCCATAAAAGACTCGGTTTCGAGGTCAGAGGTATGATTTAAAGTGTAGAAAGTGTTACAAATTGCAAGATGGATATAATTTGGCAAAATAAAGAGAAACTAGGAGGTGTCCTATGATGTGGTGCATCCGTGTTATTTTTTTAAGTTTATTTATTTATTTTGAGAGAGCAAGAGAGCACAAGCAGGGGAGAGACAGAGAGAAAGGGAGAGAGAGAGAGAATTCCAAGTGGGCTCCACACTGTCAGCACAGAGCCTGACATGGGGCTCAAACCTGTGAACCACGAGATCATGACCTGAACCAAAACCAAGAGTTGGACGCTTAACCGACTGAGCCACCCAGGCATCCCAGTGTTATTTTTAACATCCTGCTTACGAAACCAACCCATCAAATTAATTTAGGTTGATTTGCCTAAGCAAATGGGCCGGGAGCCACGGACAGCCTCTCTCGAGTGGGCAGACGAAAACAATCTCACTGTGCTAGATGAACATGATATGATGTGGTGTGATCCAATGGTTCAAAAGTCCTGTTTAAAAATTCCCCTTATTACTGTGAATTTCTTCAGATCTAATTTGTGCTTCAAACTATCGTGAAAACCAGGTAAGTGTTTTCCATCACGCTGGTCACTTGAACTCCTTGGTCGGTCTCCTCGTGCTTGAAAGCCAAGCTTCTATTGCATCTCAGAGCCGCCTTCCCACTTAGAGTTTGGAAATCTATGAAAATCATATGTTACAGAACATTAGCAAAACATAATGTGCCCTTGTTGGGGTCTTGAAAAAAGATATTTCTAGAAAGAGCAATCATTTAAATTTTTCTTTTTCCAAAAGGCAGCTTTAAGATTCTTTTCCTGGTTTCCCTTCTCTCCACTTGGAAAAGATTTCTATTATTACCTTTTAACCATGCAAGGCCATGAATCCATCATTCTGACCGCCAGCCTCTATGAGCTAGTCAGGCACATCATTTTTCTTTGTGTCATAAACCATGAAAACAGATGACACACCGGCATTGTAATTGATGAACTCCCAAGCCTAACACATGGCTTCTCCATGGCTCCTTTTACCCTGTTCCGTCGGATGGAAGAAACCCTGAGGGTGAATGTGAGGAGGTAATTACCAAAAATAACGCCAGGTCCATTTAAGTCATTTTCCAGGAAAATGTTGAAATATAAAATGCCTGGTGAAAACATGATTAGAGGGGGAAAAAAACCTGCGGATTCAAGTTGCTATAGGAACACTCACGGCCCTTCGGTGAGCAGCGAGAGGGGACGATCTAGTAAGCCTTTTTTTCTCAACTGAATACACCACTGCTTTAGTCATGCTGGCTCCCCGTCTGTCCTGTCCCTGCTGGATTTGGCATGTCTGGTGATGTTTGTCACAGGCTTGGAGCCAGAGTTCTTTCCCTGGCCCTCGGGGTTCTCTTCCTTGGATCTCTGGATGTAGTGGAGGCACTTCGGGTCTGTGAGCATCAGCATGACTGTTAGCTTTTCCCCGGGCAGGACAGGGGTGGGTGCCAGTGGGGACTCCCCTGGGTTCCTGGTAGCCCTGCTTTGATTTTTTAAGCTTGTGTGTGTATTTGCCATCAAAAGTAATCAGAAGGAACCTCACATGACTGTCTGCAGCCCCTATCGGTTGGACATATGGAGACTGATCACGTATGGGCCAAATACCGGTTATAGAGGAGTTCTGTGATTGATGTTATAAATGTAGTTGTGTTACGGTAGCTCTGAAGCCGGCCTTTTGGCCACCAAACTGTGGGAGGAGGTATATTTGGGGGGAAGGTAAAAGCAGTCAAGATGTTCTTCTGTTGTAAACATGGTGGAGCACTTTTTGATTGTTATAAATCTCGTTTTATTTTATTAAATTTTCTTAATGTTTATTTTTGAGAGAGGGAGAGAGACAACGTGAGTGGGGGAAGGGGAGAGAGAGAGGGAAACTGAATCCGAAGCAGGCTCCAGGCTCTGAGCTGTCAGCACAGAGCCTGACGTGGGGCTCAGACCCACAGACTGTGAGATCCTGACCTGAGCTGTCAGACGCCCAACCAACCGAGCCACCCAGGCGCCCCTGTAAATCTCCTTTTAAAATAGAGGCAGGGGTGCCTGGGTGGCTCAGCCCGTTAAGAGTCCGACTTCAGCTCATTTTTGCCGGCTGGCCCCTGAATGAGCTGCTGACGCACAGTCAGTCAGTTTTTGTCACAAATACTTACTTTTTATTACTTGGAGGCTCACATGCGTCAGTTATTCCTCAGATGTATCTTTTACATATTTCCTTGATTTCCAGAGAAAAAGATAGTCAGGTGACAAATATACTTACTAAATGTTTACATAGTATTTTTTATTTTTGAGTGTAGGTAGAGGAGAGGGAGAGAGAGGGTCTGAAGGGGGCTTCACACTGACAGCGGAGAGCCTGAGGCAGGGCTTGAACCCACGAACCGTGAGATCATGACCAGAGCCGAAGCCGGATGCTTAGCCAACTGAGCCACCCAGGCGCCTCTAGGAATATGCTTATTAAAAAATAAATGGACACACAATAAAAATTTAGCTTTCTTTTCATGGTAATGAAAGAAAGAAATTAAAGGAGAAAAAGTTATATTTATAATGAGGATTATAACACCGAACTTGAACATTATAACATTATAACACAGAACTTTATATATTATAATACAGAACTTTAAAAATTGGCCCCAAACAATATTGACTGCATTCAGGGCAATACAGATCTTGGTAAAGAGAGTCCCTATTATTAACATTTTTCACAATACCACTTATGTTGATTCTGATGTCAAAGAAATCAGATAGCTACAAACAAAAAACCCTTAATTCAGATAAAAGCTGCTTCTGACCTGCGCATTTATAATTAATTGTTCCTACCTAGTCACCGTCTTTCTCCCTCCCACCCCATTTCTGCCCACAAGACACCACCTGGACCTCAGTGCAGCACAATGGCTCACATCTGGTCAAGGTCAAAAGCTCAGATGGAGACAGCCCGCACCCTGTGGTTTTCAAGTACGCAGCCAGCATGGACCAGCTCCAAGCCATAATCGACCGTGCGGACCACTGCCAACAGGAGCTGGCCTTCCACTGCAAGAAGTCGAGGCTTTCCGCCCGCCGCGGTGAGTGATCAGCGCGCTCGGCCGTCGTGGGCTGCAGTGGCCACAGGTGCCTGTGGCCTGCCACGGGTGCGTGAGAATCCATGGCCATACTGCCCACGTCCCAGTCTGGACGTTACAGAGATGCTTTTCCTTGGAGCAAAGAGCAAGGTCGATGTGTCGCTCGCTGCTCAAAGCTGCTAATGACCTGGCGTGTCTTCCCAGGCTCAGCTAGAACACGGGCACGGAAGCCTCCTTACAGGTGGTCTGAGATTGCTGATGACATGCGTGGCTTAGTCATCTATCCGGGGGTGATTATCCGTGAGATTCTTTTGCAGAGACTGAGTGTCGCCAGCGTCTGGGGAATTATTAATCAGGGGACGGTGTTGGTCTCCCGCAGCTCCTCACCCACCGTGCCTGCTGATGGTTCAGTTTTCATGTCTGTTTTACTCTTGAAAACTCTGCTTTCGGTTTTGTATTTTCTTCCTTTGGAATATCTTACTTTGTCAGAATGTGCATCCCAGCCCCACCCCTGCTCTCATGAACTCCTTGATTTTCGGGAGTCGGAGCAGACATCTGGGGGGCGGAGAAAGCAGAGGGCGGTAGTCAGGGCCCCCTGAGTTCAAGTTCAGAGCCCGTCCAGCAGCCCTGGGAGCCGGGACATTGCGTCAGCCCTCAGAGGCTTCAGCACTCAGACACTCACCTCTCCAGGCCTTGCTGGCACAACGTAGAAATTGCACGAAGTAAAACGCTCCTGATTTGCATCTCTCCAACTTATTGAATTTACAGTTAGTGCTAGAGGGTTTAGTGCGTCCCGTGAGTGGATTCCTGCTGACTAGACGACTGCAGTAAAGCGTGTTCCCACAAGGATGAGGATGCGGTGTGGGGTGGGCAGGCAGGGCCAGGGAGCAAGGCGGAGGCAGGGCAGGGCCGGCGCCAGCTGCTACCGCAGTCAGAAAACAAAACCTGGGAATCTGGGAGCAAACTCCACACCAGTTGGTCCCAGAGCCTGGGCACCAGGGGGCTCAGTCAAGATTTCCCCCTTGGAAGGCCAGTGTTGATTTGCAAGTGATAACTCATTCTTTCCATATCAGGAGATAAAACACCAACAGCGGCAACAAAAACAAGTATTTAGTTGGGGTTGGGGTAAAGATGGAAAGAGAAAACGCTTTTAAACTTGTTAAACACTCGCTAAAGAGACAAAGTGAGGGATTTTTATCTATACACACTCAAGGCAGTGGCTTTTCTTTCTTTTTTTTTAACCTTTTTTATTTTTGAGAGAGAGAGAGAGACAGAGTACAAGAGGGGGAGGAACAGAGAGAGAGGGAGACCCAGAATCGGAAGCAGGCTCCAGGCTCTGAGCTGTCAGCACAGAGCACAACGTGGGGCTCAAACTCACGAACTGTGAGATCATGACCTGAGCCGAAGTTGGAATCTTAACCGACTGAGCCCCCCAGGTGCCTTGCATCTGCTTTTCTTATATTCTGCTACTGGACAATTTGTAGTGCAAACTCAGTTGAGATAAATTCAGTACAGAGCTGTATAATTCCAGAAGCTCTTAATTAGGGGATACATGAGGTTGGCCTAAAATAGTGTGGCCCAACATGCCTCACAATTGTTGCACGGATTTGCTGTGCATCACGAACGGTCGTGGGGAGTGTGATGCTGCCCTTGTGTGGAAGGAGGGGCCCCAACCAGTCCTCACTGGAGCCTTCGCTAGAATGTCTCTGTGGGGAAAGTCGCTCAAGGCGGCTACAGGGTGAGGCCACGTAGCTTAAGAATGTCATAGAGCGGACTGGGGAATGTCAGTCGAAATCCACTTTTCCTCAAGAATTCCCCTCTGTTCAAATTCTCAGACATTATCAGGAGCCTGAGGTCTTGTTAATCGAGAGAGGAGATGAGGCAGGGCTGGGCCTCACTGTAGCAGCCCCCAAGTCCTGTGGTTCCCAGAGGGCTGGCAGGGAGCAGATGGTCCTCAACTCTCGTTAGGGCCCCACAGCGTCTTCCTTCAGCATGGATGGATGGATGGATTCAGGGGCTGTGAGCACGGGTGGCTAATGGGGGAGCTTGGGAAGGGGTCAGTCTCCATTCTGTGGACGCTGAGGTCCCTGAGGATTGTAGTTATGGCTGGCGTGAAGGACAGCCCACCAGGGTCGGAAATGAAATGATGGAGGTCGGGGCCGCCTCCCTTTCCGTTCAGTTCTCCTTCTTCTTGGTGTGGTTCTGACTGCTTCCTCATGCAAATGCTCCAGATTTCTCAAAGAAATCTTGAATGGAGCCAAATGCATTCTGTACCGTCAGCAACACCTGATGCTTCTTACTTTATGGAGAAAATGAAAACTTCCTATGTAAACAAACAAGTTGTACATTTGGGGGCGATGATTCCTTCCCTCCTCAATCTATGAAAGAGTGAGTGTTGAATAGTCATGTTTTTCAAATGGGTTTTGAAAAATATCTGTTAAGTTGGAAAGCTCTTCCATCCCCTAGAGATAAGTTTTCAACACATTGGGAAGAAAAAGAAGACGACTGCGGGCATTGATTCCCTGGCACGCATCTCCCGCGTGGGCCCGCGGTGGACGGTGATGAACCGGCGGGGGTGCTTATGGGCTGGGAGGGTGCAGACAGGCTGTGAGACCACATGGAACAGGGAGCCGTAAGGAGCAGTGGCGGTTGTAAGTTAGGGAGAAGCTGGGATGTGGTCCAGATGCTGGGTGGGGGCTGGAGGGAGACAACCTGAGGGGTTCGAGAGGCACGCTGAAATGGACCGCCATCTCTCCGGGCCACCTGAAGGATGTCACGTCCATCAGTCATCCTGCTCTGATTCTCTGTTTACTAGGGACTGTTTTCCTCCACACTCCGCAAGTCCCGCCTTCCAGACCATCCGCAACCTCTGGGTAGTCTGCAGTCCCTCCCTGGGGCCTCAGCAGCGGGTTAACTGTGGGTTGTACGTGGAGGGAGGTTGTGCTGAAGAATTGAGTTGTGTAGCCTCAGTTGTCCAACCTAGGACACAGCCCAGGAATGGAGAAGGCTCGTCAGGACCATATCTGTAGTTTCCAAATACAAAGTCAGCCCATTCAGTGTAAGAAGAAACACATGTCTCCGTGAGACCTTTAAGACCAGATGGGAAGGACCCGTGTTTTCTGCTAGTAAATAAGGTGAAGGAAATCCATATGTTGCATAATAATATTACATTATTTCAATAGCGTTGTAGGCTCTCAAACAGATTTCAGCTTCAGTGTATAAATTACTCTACTTTTCTATATATATTTTTTCTTAATGACAATTCTTTTGTGAATGTTACTACTTCCAAGTAAATGAGGTAATTGGCGTCCTCAAGAGAAATACGTAGATATCACGCCTGGATGGAGTTAGGGGACTGCTTGCTCATTCTCTAATAAAAGTAAAACATATGGTGAGAATGTAAGTCTTGATATGGAAATATTCTTTAAACAGTTGGAAATCCTCTTAGAAATGGTCCTGTTGTGGAGTTAGCATCTGCTCACATCTAAAATAGACACTGTGTGGAAAGCGGGGAGCAAAGGACTGTGCTGGGGAGGCAGGCTGGGGGGCAAAGTGGGTGTCACCTTTCTCATACTTGTCTTTCAGATGGAACCCCAGTGAGCTGGTGGGTTGGAAGAACCAATGAAACACACACTTACTGGGGAGGTTCTCAGCCTGATGCTCAAAAATGTGCTTGTGGATTACAGGGGAGCTGCCTTGATTCTCAATATTACTGCAACTGTGATGCTGACCGGAATGAATGGTGATTTCCATATAATTTCCCTGTGCAAACTGTGATTTTGTATTGTTTAAACCATGTGACTTAGGCAGACGCTGGACAAGACAGCTCTGTAAAGAGAAAAGATTAAAGGACTCCCTAGTGAGCTCGAGGCAGCAGCTCTGATGGGTGCACTGTAATGATCTGAACCGAAAGCGTTAAGGTAGCTGTTTTCTGTTTACCTGTGAATAACTAATCGTCTCCATTTTATTTTTTTATCAAGCCAGAATAGGAATACCAGATCAATGTCTCCCATTCACTGCAAGTGACTTCCTAAGGTTAAGTTTAACCCTGCTAATAAGACGATTGCCCCATGGTTGACCCAGGGTTGTTTGCTGAACTCCCTCGCTGCTAGCTGCGTTTTTAAGTGGCCACGTTGGGGAAACCAAACATGGTCTGTCGTGCCCAGAAGGGGATTTATGGAACGCAAACCTGTCCGTGTAACTGGAGGTCTCAAGAGGCTTCCAGACCCAAAAAGAAGGTGGAAAACACAGGTCTTCCAGCTAGCACTCTAGGTAGCAAGAAATAACTCCCTGAAAACTCATGTCTGCCGACCTGCCCTCACAGATTTGGATCCAATGTTACACGGCCCCTGAATTCAGTTAGTGGGGCCACAGGTCGGCAGCTCCAACGGCTCATCGTAGAATTACATGACATTCTTACTGGAGGCCTGCCCTCCCCCAAGGGTTCCCACAGATAAATTGCCACAAAACATGAGCTTGCAATCCAGTGCTATGGAGCCCCGGGGAGGCAGAAGGAGCCACAGAGTAAATTGATGCCTAAAAGTCCCAGATCACAGATACATTCAGAACATAAGATAAAATAAATATGGGAACTGTTTGAAGACTAAGCAGTGGAACTGAAACACGAGAAAGCAATGAGATCACTACCGGCCAAGGGGATCGTGATTTACAAAAGAACCAAATGAGTGTTTACAAATGAAAATGTTATCATTGAAATTTGAGACTTGTTGGATCAGGTAGCAGACACAGGTGGCCAGACAACTGGGACATGGAAAATGTGTGTAAATGAATGGCCTGGACTGTAGGGCCGAGAGACGCACAATGGGAGGAAGGAAAACAGAGACATGGAGGGGTGGTGTGGAGAAGCCTGGACAGGCCTCTGAGTCCAGTTTCAAGAGAGAAGTTTGGAGATCGTCAAGGGCAATGATGAAATAGCCAAGAAATGTCCAGATTGGAGAAAATACTAGCATACAAGCAGGATACAAGCAGGATAAGTCCATCTCCAGTCACATCATGGCCAAACCAAAGAAACTTAAAGAGAACATTGGGGGGGGGGGCGGGGTTGAAAGGAGGAGTAAAGGCAAAGGCAGGCGGAGCCAGCCGGCCGCTCCCACCCCCCATGGCACCCAGCACCACCGCGGGTGCTGGCTGTCCCCTCACTGTGCGGTAGGAAAATAACTGCCCCATTCCAAGCATGTCCCCAGCTGACGTACAGTGAACACCCAGAGAGACAGACAGATGTTGAAGGAACATACAGTGTTTGAAGAATCGTTTTCAGAATGAAGAAGGTGGGTGACCTTGTCAGGAGCCTCAGACACAAGAAGAAATATTGAGGGACGAAGTGTGTAAACTGAGAGGTTAAGAAAATAAGAGGTGTGTCCCAGACACCAGTCACATATCACAGTATACATGGAATTGAAACGGAAGGAGGCTATTTAATCCTATTAAAAAATGATTGTGATGGACAAAGGAATTAAATTTAGGAATGACAATGTTATTGAAATTTAAAACTTGTTGCCTAGATATTTGTTAGCATTGCATTGTTTGTAGCGCATACATTAAAATTTTAAGTGTGACCGCTAAAGAATAGACATGGAGAGTGCAGTATCCAAATGAGATTTTTATTTTTTTAAATAAAGTTTATTTATTTATTTTGAGAGAGACAGAGACACCACGAGTGGGGAGAGGCAGAGAGAGAGAGGGAGAGAGAGAATCCCAAGCAGGCTCCACACTGTCAGTGCAGAGCCTGATGTGGGGCTCCAACCCATGAAGCTGTGAGATCAGAACTGAGCCCAAAGCAGCAGTCAGATGCTTAACCATCTAAGCCACACAGGCGCCCAAAAACGAGATTCTAAAAACTTAGTTAATTCAAAAGAAGATAGGAAATAAAATCTAGAAAAGAAGGAGAAACAACAAGCAACAGAATAATAAAACTAATAATGAGTAATCATGCACAATAAATGTGAAAAAAAAGCCATTTAAATCCAGATAGATCATCGTGCATCAAGAATCAGTGTACCTCAGCTGTACACCTAGAAGTGTGGAACGCAAAATGCCGAACACAAATTTACCTAGCAAATACGCACAGAAGTAAGTGCAGTTTTAAAGTCTTAATATGGGAGATGACTGCTCTCACTATATAATAATGCTTTTTAATTTCACCAACAAAAACCCCGTAACAATCCTAAGTTTGTATGTTCCTAATAAAAATGAATCAAAATACAAATAGAAAATACTTTACCAAACTGAAAAGAAGAATATACATATCAACCATTATAGGAAGACATTTAAACATACATCTGTTAACAACTGGTAAATCATGTGGACAGAAATTATTAAACACACAGAATATTTTTAAATGATCTCATGGTACATGAGTTGGAGCCCCGCATTGGGCTCTGTGCTGACAGCTCAGATCCTGGAGGCTGCCTCGGATTCTGTGTCTCCCTCTCTCTCCACCCCTCCCCCACTTGTGCTCTGTCTCTCTCAAAAATAAATATTAAAAAATGTTTTTAAATGAAGTCAATAGCTTGTTTTGGTAGCCACCTAAAATTAGAGAATATATAATTTTCTCAGGCACATGTGGCACATTTTTGCAAGCTGGTTTTTCCAATATTCCATAAAGCAAAACCCCTAGTTTGTTATAATATGGACAGTTTCTCTGATTATAGTGCAGTTAGGTTAGAAATGAAGAATAGAGGGCTAAAAATATTTGAGGCATTTGAAAACCACACATGGTTAGAAACAAGGAAATGAAGACCACACCATTCATAGAAAATATGGTTGTCTACCAGGGAAACTTGAGCGTATACAGAAATATTTTTGAAATTAATCAGAATTTGTTTTGTAGGGTTACTTACTGAATCTTAGAATAACTGGATTCCTATAAAGAATGTATTGCTATCAGAAAATAATATAACAGCCACTTGCTAAATCAGCAAAGAGTGTAGTACTCTGGAATAAAGATAACAAAAATATGTAAAACTTTTTGGAGAAGACATCATAGAACTTTATTATGAGACTCTAAGAAGACATAAATAAATGGAGATATCACACAATGGCCATGAGTGAGAAAAACAGGTGTTTCTTTGATTCCATTTAATTCCAACACCAAATGTCTGCTTAGCGTTTGGGTCAGTGATGAGCTGAGAAAACGTACACGGAAAAGCAATGGGAAATAACAACTGAAGATGGAAACCAGGAGAGGAGACTGGCCTTGCTTGATGTGAAGTGTCACGGTGCCGTGGTGATTAAACTGCCTGGGTTTGTCAAAGGGATGAGCAAAACCCAAAATAGACTAGCAAAACCCAAGAGAGAGCCTGGGAGCGTTCAAAATACGTTGACTCTGGGTGGTGATAATTAGGTTGTCTCCAGTCTCTCTTTTCCCCCAAACAATTAGGAAATGTGAAAGCTGACCCACTGTTTGTTCACTACAGCTTTTCCAACAACTCCAAGTCGTGACAGCCCTGTTAGACTTCAAACAAGTCCCCTGCAAAACAGGCAGCAGGAAGGATAATCTCTAGAGCGCTCGGGACTAAAAACAAAAAGGAAGTCGCTTTGGAAGTTCTCTTACTGAATGTTTGAGACCTATTGTGAGAAGTCATCCTGCCTAGACATGCAATGGCTCCAACTGTTGAAAAAGTAGAGAAGCAAGAAGAACACTGAGATATGACTAAATCAGGCAATTTCTAATGAGGCTGGTGACCATAGCAATGAATCACATCTTACATGAAGCGTAGGCAGCTGGGAATGACCTGCACTGATAAATTTTAAAATCAGAGTCATTTCCAATTTCCTCAGATTCCGGAAGTTACTTTACAAAGGACGGAATGAAAAAAGAACTTATTATAATATCTGCCTTATGACACGCAATTACCCTTTATGATTTTCCTTAAGTTTTTTTCAGGGCTCTGTGTGCCTTGTCATTGCGAAAAACAATTAAAGTGTAGCTTTTCACTGCATTATAAATGTAGCTTTCAAATGGTTCTCTAAAATCCAAGGATCCTCAATGAATAACTAATATTCTACTTAAATAGCAATGACAAGAATTAAAATGCTTATTTGTAACATTGATATTTAACACGAGGAATTAATCTGAGGCATTATCCTCTCATTTATAACAAGATATATTTTCAGATTGTCTACCCCCATAATCCATGGAACCTTCTAGCTTATGACCACCGGTTCCCAACAAAACCAGGCGTTATGTGTTTGGGATGACCTACCTGTGTGTTTTCCCCCACAGAAATTCAGGGCCTTCACCAGGTAAAGCCATGTGGCTTCACTGAGTCTCGTTTTTTGGAAACAATCTGATTATTTTTTAAAATTGTTTCTTAACTTTCAGGGTATTAAGTCCAAGTGTTTCGTGGCTTAACCATAGGCACCACCAGTCACGTTGTTACATTTTTTAAGCATAATAAAAATATTAACAATTTTCACCTTTCTACCTTAAAAGAATACTTTGACGCCTACACAGAACTGGAATAATTAGCTGTTAAGGTACGCAGACTCTTTTTGCAGCAAAGCTATTAGGCTGCACCATTTGAAATCGTTAACTGTTTCGACTTGCAAAATTGTTAGTTTCAGATGCTTCCATTTGTACATGTAAGAGTGAGTGGTGGCTTTGTAATTGTTTGGCATTAAAACCGCTGAAGTTCTACACAGATACAAGGCACCCCAACCACACATTAGATGAATTATTATTTGTTCCTAAATCAAAAGTACCGAGTCATTGAAATATATAGTAAAAATAAGAACATCTTACAATGAGCAGAAAAATCTTTCTTTGTCCAGAGAGGTGTTTGGTGGTCAGCCAGCTTATGACCCAGGTCCTCTGGCTCTTAGTCTAGTTTTTGTTATATTGGACCCATAGATATTAATGCTGCCTTAAGTATTCAGTTACATGATTTGGCTACAGTACAATTATATTTTTGTTATTATTTCTAATATCCACTGGGTTTCTTGGGGACATTGATGGTGGATTTTATCTCCACGTCCCCAATCCACAGGGCCTGGCCAGTAGAAGCTGTTTAGTAAGTGTTGGTTGAAGGAATGGATGGCGATAGCCATGGACAAAGCACTTCCCATGCATTATCTCATTTATTAATTTAGAGTGCACATTGTGTCCTGCTTTCAATTTGGTTTTGAATGGGTATTTTGTTTTGTTTTGTTTTTTTAATTTATGGCATCAATTATTAAATGCCTAGTAACAGCTCTACAAATTTTGGGAAATAATAGTAAAAGGAAAAAATCTGAGAATTGAAAACCTAAATCTTGTCAGTCAGGTGTTTATGGTTTTGTTTTTTTAAATGAAACCCGACATCTTGCATATGTAAGTTCTGCATTTAGGACTTAGACAGCAACTAGATGGGAAAAAGCAATGAGCTGCTCAATTGCAGTGACAGTGTGAACTCATGCCAGCACTGAGGCTTATGATTTTGGACCTGGCCCCTTTCTTCTCTGGGATTGCACAGACAAAGATCTCGGGTCCCTAGACGACCTTATGTAAGTGTTCAGATGAGCCATTTGATTTCCCGACGGTTACGTCGTCACACATTTAGCTTAATACCTCTTGAACTGTAGTAAAAGACTGTTGTGTCTCTGGATGTCATTCGGAAAAATGGTAAGGGGGTCATGTTTGTTTTGTAGGACCAGCGACACATTAGTCCTTTCCCGTAAGGAGCACCTGCCAGTCACTCAGGCTGTGATGGGAGACACAGGCCAGCCACGTTCAGAAGCGGCATATGTGCTGGGGCCTCTGCTCTGCTGGGGGGACAGTAAGTAGCGAGAAGAGGAACTATCTTGACCCCTGAAAATACATGTCAGGGTTTTAGGAGAAATGTAGCATCCGGAGTTCATAAAAACCCCGCCCACCCTGATACTGCGTATTTCATTAGAAAAGTGTTAACTTATACAAGAAGTGTGTATTGTCATTGCAGTTGAGAAGGAAGGGAGAAAAACTGCCTTACCTTTGGAGTAGGTGTCCATTATGCAGTATTGAAACCAGACCATTGCTGTGGATACTGATGGAACCATCTGAAATTTGTATCACCTGGTCAGCAGACATCTCACATGTACCTCTAAGTGTAAGGCACTGCACTGAGTCCCGAGATGCCTAAAACTGGCACGGTGATAAGAAACGGGTCACAGAACCCATCATGGGTGCCTGTTGGTTAACACCTGTCAGCAGTTCTGAAAACCTCCGTGGTTCTGACTCTGCTCACCCTCCAACTACATCTGGATTTCTTACATATCCTTCCTTCTCCCCAGCTAATTGAAATAAAATGTATCGGTTCTACATTTAACTCACCTCTTTCTAATCCCTCAGGCCTTCTCCTCCATCGCTTCCTAGAAACTGCTTTTTCCAGCGCACCAATGAGACCTTGATGTTGCTAAATCCAAATTTTAATCTCTGGTGTCGTCTGAGTTGGCCTGTTGGCCACGTTGGTCTCCTTTCCTGATTCTCACCCTCCTTGGTGCCGACGCACCGCAACATCCTACGTTTCTCCCTACTTCCTTCACGTTGCCAGGGGCATCCTCTTGGGGTGCCCCGCCATGCATCCTCGGCACCCCTCTTCTCTGCTCTCCAGCCTTTCCCAACAGGCCGTGGCTTTAAATACCACATTGATGTCAGCGAGTGCCCCATCTACACCTCAAGCCCACTCTCCCTGAGCTCCCGACCCTGGCATCCAGCTGGCTGCTCAGTACCTTGGCTTGCATTTCACTAGGCATTATGGAATCAGTTTGTCAAAACTAAGGGGGGAAAATGTTTCCACAGCAGCCTTCCCCACCTCAGTACATGGCAATTCCATTCTTCCTTCTGCTTCGACTGAAAGCGTGACAGGCACTCACAGTGTCTTTCCTTTTTCAACACACATCTAATTCGTCCACAAGTCATGCTGTTTCCAGCTTCAACCATGGATCTGAACCCACCTTCATGACCACCAGTGCCTGGATTGTTGCCGCGGCTTCCCTGGTCTGCCTGCTACTTCCTCTTCCCGCTGAGCTGATACTCCACGTGACAGCCCGCCAGACAAGCCAGGCCGTGTCCTCTGCCCAGACTCTGTGGTGGCACTCAAATCAGAGGAGAGGCCAAAGCACAATGCCTGCCAAGGCCGCGGCGGCCATGTTGCCTTCTGACCCCATGGAGCCACAGCCCATCCCGTAGGAGATGTTGCCTCGTGAGGAAGTTTCTGAACCTTGCTATTGAGAAAATCAGAGATTCCTTCCTCAAACAACAATACTGAGACGTGGAAAGTCAAAATGTGAGGAGCACAGTAACATGTGTCGATTGATGGTAGTAATGAAGAATTGTTTTTCTCACTCGTGATGTTAAAGTGCAGACCACGGTTCTGCTTGTGGATAAGATGAACTTAGCATATGCCCCACCTCCTCTCTCCCACCGAGTCCTCCTCCAAAACCTGGACAGAATGCCTGGAAGCAGCTATCTCCAGACGCTAGGAAGCAAATAGCAAGGAAGAGAAACCAGAATACACCATTTAGGTTTTCCTGCAGCGTCTCTTGGCCAGCCCGATGTGGACACTGACTCCTAGACAGGGTTCCAAGGGAAGCCTTCCAGCTCTGGCTGGAGGAGATATCAGAGAAGTCCCAACTCTCAGGGAATGCAGGGACCCCAGCTCCCTCTTTTTCTGTGTTTTCTGAGTCCCCAACCCCCAGGTAGAGCCATGGAAAAAGCAACAGAAGTTGCCCTGGAACCTTTTGGTCTAAGTAGGGTCTTTGGCTCAAAGCCTGTGGGCAGACTCCTGTTACTTTTGTGTTCTTTCTCTCCTCACCCATCGCTTGGCCATGGACACGGTCGAGTTGCGGAGATGCATAGAGCACACAGTAGAGCAGTCTAAAAATAACCCTTTCTCTGGTCCTGTGATTGGGAAGGGGGACCAGGGGGCCTGGAAGGGCACAGGGAGGGAACCGTTCAGGAAGACGTGCTCTACGTTGTTTATGACGTCTTGGGCTCGCCCCAGAGCGACCCTTGTGTGGCTCTGATCCCAACTGTAGACCAGAGAAGTGGAGAACTGACCTGAAAGGGTGCCACCCAAGACCCAGCCTGGCCCCTGGGTGGCGCACGAGCGAGGCGGATCTGAATACTCCTGCAGATGATTTGCAAACTGGACCGTCCTCAGAGACAGCCACGGAAGGCACGTGGGAATGTGTGGCCAGCTCCTCACCGGGCCGACTACCTGCAAAATAACTAGCTAAATAAAAAATAAACAATACAAAATAAATATGTATATTCAACAGGCTCCACAAACTTTTAAATGAAGTGTGGAGTTTGTCAATATACTATTTAAAATATCTAGGAAATAACCCAAAATTACTTAGCACAAAGAACCAGAAAAATCTAAGCTGGCTTGGGAAAATATAATCAACAGATACTAATACAAATATGACACAGAAGTTAGAATTATCTGATAGAGTTTAAACCTGCTGTTACATCAGAGCCCTAATAAGTAATCATAAACACTTTCTTAACAAACGGAAAAAGAACATTGCATCAAAGGAATGGGATATATAAAGAGCTAAATGAAAACTTTGCAACTGAAAAATACAGCAACAGAAATAAAAGATGCATTGGAAGGGCCAAATGCAGATCTGAGATGAAACGGTCAGTGACCTTAAAGATGAATAGAAATGATTCAATCTGAACAAAAAGGAAAAAGGATCTAGAAATGAACAGAGCCTCAGGGAACCATGAGTCAACAATAAAGCTCTAACATTCATGTAATTGAATACTCAGAAGCAGACAGAAGAGTGAAAAAAATGTTTAAAAAAATAATGGCTGGAAAATTTCCAAGTTTGGCAAAAAACAGACTTGAGAAGGTGAATGGACTTCAAACAGGATAAACTCAAAGAAATTCACATCCAGACACATCATAATCAGACTGCTGCAAATAAAAAAAGTAGGAAATTTTTTGAAATCAGCCCGAGAGAATAATGATGCATCCTCTGTAGGTGAACACCAACTCCAATGGCAGTGACGTTCTCATGGAAGCCAGAAGGAAGTGGTAAAACATCTCTCAAGTGCTAAAAGTAAAGCTGTCAGTCTGGAATTCTATATTCAGCAAAAATCTCCTTCAGGAATGAAGATAAAATAAAGAAATTCTCAGACGAAGGAAAGCTAAAGCATTCATGACCAGAAGATGCTTTAAAACTCTCTAAAGGAAGTTTCAGGCAGAAGGGAAATGAGATCTGGACATCAGGGCTAGAAAACCGACGTTAAAAATGGTAAACATCAGGGGCGCCCGGGTGGCTCAGTCAGTTGAGTGTCCAACTTCGGCTCAGGTCATGATCTCACGGTTTGTGGGTTCGAGCCCCATGTCGGGCTCTGTGCTGACAGCTAGCTCAGAGCCTGGAGCCTGCTTCACATTCTGTGTCTTCCTCTTTTTCTGTCTCTCTGCAGCTTGCGTTCTGTCTCTCTTTCTCTCAAAAAAAATATTTTAAAAAAATTTAAGGGTAAGTATGTGGGTAAATATAACAGTCTGCTCTGCTGTCGAGTTACGTAAAAATATCTGAGGGTTGAAAGTAAAAATTACAATGTTATTTCATAGGGTTTTTAATGTGCACCAATGTAGTACATTTAGCAAAAACAACATAAAGGGGAGCAGGTAAAGTAACAGAATTGTTGGTGACATTTTTACAAACCAGTCAAGGTGGTTGAAATGTAGATTCCGAGCAGACTGAGAAAAGGTAAGCACATATACCATAATTACCAAAAAAAAAAAAATCAAGGCACCACTATGGACAAATAAAAACAGGATGCTAAAAATTGTTTAAATAACCTGAAAAGACACAGAAAAGGAGACGTAGACAAACAAACGGGAAAAAATGGTACAACTAAATTCCACAGGTCCACATTTGTATTACTACGGTTAGTCTAAACTAACTGAAAGACAAATTTTTATGACTCAACTATGTACTGTGTACAAGAAACTCACTTCAACCATAATGACATCATGAGTTGAAAAAGAAGGATGAGAAAAGATATACTGCCTGAATTCTAATTAAAGAAAGCTGGACTTTGTATATTAAAATCTTTGCTTGAAAGCATAGAAAATTAATAGATACAAAGAGCAATTAAGAACACTTGAGAATCTTAAATGGATGTGCTAATAACAAGGCATCAAACTACGTAAAGAATAACTGCCAGGATGGAAAGGGGAAATGGACAAATTCATAATTATAATTAGAGAATCCAAGACGCTCTCCCATGAACCTAAGAGAGGGAAATGGGCTACGGAAGCTTGAATGTGGCCACACCAGCAGCATCGAATGCACACTTACGGACCTCCCTCCCAACAGTACAATACACATTCTTCCCACACACACATGGGTATAGCATATTGGGTATCACAAAACAAACTTGAGCAACTATCAAGTAAATCATGCAAAATACGTTCTCGGGCATCAGTGCATTAAAAGAAGTATGTTACAAAGGCAAGTCTCCACCAACACTTAGAAATTTCACCGCAGACTGTTGACTAATAAACAAGTCGAGGAGGTCTCAAATGGATATTAGAAAACAGATGGACCTGAATGATAAGGAAACTACAGCATATCAAAAACAGTGGGGTGCACTGATGGCCGTGCTCAGAGGAGTAATTATAGCATTAAAATCTTGTATTACGAAAAAAAATCTCAACTTCATAATTGAAGCTTTTACCATAAGAAATTAGAAAAAGAAGAAAAAAATAATTCAAAGTAAGCAGAAGGAAGGGACTAATAAGGATACGAAGAGGAAGCCATTCAATTTAAAGCAGAACAATAGAGATCTATAAAAGCAAAACATATTTCTGAAAGATCAATAAAATGGATAAATTTCTAGCGGAACTGATGAAAGAGACAAGATAAAAATTACCCACGTGAGGGGTGAGGGCTGGAATATCACTACAGACCCACGAACATCAGGAGCATAGTAATAGCAATCTACTAACAACTTGATGCACGTCCCTTCTCCAACATGGATAAAACACACCGATTCCTTGAAAACCTCTAACGATTAAGACTCACTCAAGATGAAACAGACACCTGCACCAGACCTAAAAGTAGTTGTGGCATGGAATCCAGTCTGAGATGGTTTTACTGGTGAATTCTACCAAGAAGAAATAACACCATATTTACACAATCTCTTTCAGAAAATAGAAGAGGAAATTCTTCCCGACATCATGTGAGGCCAACACTGCCCCTGTACCCACACTAGATGCACTTATGTGCAGATTTTTTTCCAGTAAATACAGTCCTGTAAATGTATTTTCTCTTTATTATGATTTCCTTAATAATATTATGCTTTCACTGGCTTACTTTACTATAAGAATACAGTATATAATATATGTAATGTACAAAGTATTTGTTAATGAAGTGTTGATGTTACTGGTAAGGTTTCCAGTCGAAAGAAGGTTATTAGTAGTTAAGTTTTTAGGGAGTCAGAAGTCACATATGGATTTTCAACTGTGCAAAGGTCAATGCCTCTAACGCCCTGGTTGTTCAAGGGTCAACTGTATTTGGAAATCAATCTATGTAATTTTAACAATTGAAAGTAGAAAACTCATACCAGATGCTTTTTCTGCATCAGTTGATAGAAACACAATAATGTGTGTTATGATTATAGCATGGATTAATGGGATAATTAATTTGTATCAAGATAGCATTCACAATGAAATCCTTAGCAAACTATGCGTGAAAGGGAACTTCTTCATCCTGATAACGGGTGTCTCTACCCAGAATGGCTAGCATCATAATTATTGGTGAAAAACGGAATTCTCCCCCTAAGACTGGGAACAAGCTAAGGATATCCAGTCACACCACTTCTCTCCCAGGGTTTCAGTCACAGCACGAGTCCTCGCCAGTGCGGGAGTGTAAGGAGGGGAATAAGAGCATACAGGTTAGAAAGCGAGTAAGAAGACTGTTGACAAATCCATGCACAGTTGGCACAAATGTTTATAGCAGCTCTGTTCGTAAGTGACCAAACCTGGAAATGACACTAACGTTCTCAAATGTGGACAAAGAAATGGTGGCCCCATCCACCCGATGGAATACTCCAGAGCAGTGACGACGTGGCAACTTGAATCCGTCTCAGAGGCTTTACGCTGAGTGAAAGAAGCCGGTCTCGAAAGGTTACCTACCGCATGACTCCGTTTACTGAAGCCTGGAAAAGGCAAAACTAGAGATCATGGTGGGTAGGGCTTGGGGGGGGTGGTGGCTATAAGGAAATAGCAAGAGGGAGTTTTGGAGATGATGGAACTGTTCTTTATCCTGATTTTGGTGATGGCTGTACAAATCCATGTGTATAATTTTTAATTTTTTAAATGCTTTTAATTATTTTTGAAAGAGAGAGACAAAGAGACAGAATACAAGCAGGGGAGGGGCAGAGAGAGAGAGAGAGGGAGACACAGAATCAGAAGCAGGTTCCAGGCTCTGAGCTGTCAGCATAGAGCCTGACATGGGGCTTGAACTCGTGAACTACAAGATCATGACCTGAGCTGAAGCTGAACACTTACCCAAATGAGCCACCCAGACACCTCTCCATGCATGCATTAAAATTCATATAACATATACCCCCCAAAAGTCAATTTTACTGTACAACAATTATATATTTTTTTTTAAGTTTATTTATTTTTGAGAGAGTGTGAATGGGGGAGGGGCAGAGAGAGGGAGAAGGAGAATCCCAAGGGGGCCCTACAGTGTCAGCGCAGAGCCTGATGCGGGGCTCAAACTCAGGAGCCGTGAGATCATGGCCTGAGCCAAAATCAAGAGTTGGACACTTAACCAGCTGAGCCATGCCGGTGCCCCTCTATGATAATTTTAAAATAATATTATCTTCTTAAAAAACACAGGCCGTTTCCAGTGATTATCTCCCCAGGCAGTGCAGCCTTGTCCAGAATCTTAATCCTTGAAAGAGTCAGTATTTCGATACTCATTCACACTTTGGCCACATGTTTGGAAGAACCCCTAGATGAAGGCTTACATAGATAATTATAGCATTGAACAGCAAAAAGTGCTAGAAATACAACACGTAGCTGCGATTTGTTCTGTTTCATTGTTATGGTCGCTGTCTTTTTTCTTTTTGGAAACAGATTCATTTTGGAACTCAGCTTCCTTCAATACTGAGACTTCATACCTTCATTTCCCTACGTTCCGTGGAGAGTTCAGTGCTGACGTGTCTTTCTTTTTTAAGACGACAGCTTCTTCTGGGGTGTTTGTAGAGAACCTGGGGATCACAGACTTCATCAGGCTAGAGCTACATGGTGAGTTGCCCCCTGGACAAAGCCGCCAGGTGCTCAAGAATTAGCAGTAACCCCTTTGGGAACCAAACCATATTGCAATGCTTTGTTACTTGTATTTCTTCGGTAAATACTAAAGTTTTGTTATTTTACATCGTTATTTTTAACAGAGAGTAAAACAGAGATTCGGAAAACACATAACGCTCTGTAGAGCAGCAGTTAGCTACCCTAACTGTGCAGTCAGGATACTTAAAACCAAACTGGTCATAACTCACTAAACTATAGAATCAGTTCATTTAATTGACTAGTCACATCATTTATGCATGTATCACAGGACTCAATTACTTACTTCTGAATTTCATGTAATAGGGCACCTGATGGCCTCAATGTCTGACTTTGGTTCATGTCATGTTCCCAACTGGCCAACAGGGCAGTAAATCGGGTCGTAGGTTTCTGAGGGAGGGAGAGAGAATAGGGCAGGAAGGAGCATAGAGAGTGAGGCAAGACAAGCATTTCTGATCAAGCCCAGTTTATTGAGAAAATATCCACACCTTTATAGGGTTTGGGGTGGGAAACTGACCTGGGTTGGTTGCTAGGAAACAGGGTCAAATGATTATTAGAAAAAGGGGAAACCAAAACTGAAATTTCAAACACAGCATCAAAAGGAGAGTTGCAGGCTTGCATCTGCGATGCTGGGGGTACAATTAACACTGCATAAGCCCAAATGCGGTTGATCTTTTGTTCAATTTGGCTTTTCCCGTCTGCCTGTCTCCAATCCCTGGATCAGGAAATGCACTCCCCTGGCCTCTAGACGGTTAATCTTGTTTTTCTGGTCGCACCCCTCAGGGAGCGATACTTCCTTGCCTGAGGCGGCCGAACTTGGCAGCTCCCTACAGGTTCAGGTCATGATCTTGTGGTTCATGAGTTCAAGCCCCAGTTTGAGTCCCAGGTAGAGACCTGCACGGGGCTCTGTGCTGACAGCTCAGAACTTGGAGCCTGCATCAGATTCTGTGTCTCCCTACCTCTGCCCCTCCCCTGTTTGTGCTCTGTTTCTCTCTCTCTCTCTCTCTCTCTCTCTCTCTCTGTCCCTCAAAAATAAATACATATTCAAAAGTTAGGTAGTACTTTTTAAACAAAGTATATGAAGATTTAAACCACCTTGAAACAAACCCACTTATACATATGAAGCCAGCCAACATGTTAGTTTTCTTCCTCTAGGTGCATATCTCGACTCCTTAGGGTTTAGCAAGACGAAGCGTGAGCTCTGAGCAGGAAGGAATGTGTTAAAATCACTTTGTTTCTCTTCCTCCGGGGTATAGATTTATTTTGCCCGCCTCGCCAGCTCAGCGTGACATTTGTCTGCACCAGGGTCACTGTCCTCTGCTTTCACAAGGAGGTGTCATGGCACTTGCCTCCTGTCTATCAAGACGAGACTTGCTCCCCTGTGCATGAGCCGAGTGACTCTCCCTGTCTGTATTTGCAGCTCCCTCAGAAGTGACCTTTTCCTTTGACGTGGGGAACGGACGTTGCGAGGTCACAGTGCGGTCGCCCGCTCCCTTTAATGACAACCGGTGGCACTACGTGAGGGCGGAGAGGAATGTGAAGGAAGCGTCGCTGCAGGTGGACCGGCTCCCCACCGAGACCCAGGCTGCACCTGCCGACGGGCACACGCGCCTCCAGCTCAACAGCCAGCTCTTCGTGGGTGAGTGTGAGCGGTCGCACCCAGAGAAACTCCGAACGGGACAGGCGGTGACGGCAGCAAGCGCAGACTTCTGTCCTCGCGTTGGGCCAAGCGCCCAGGCGATAGCATCTCTTTCCCCAGATCCTTAATACTGTTCCCATAGACCGTTCTCAGTACGGTTTCTGTAGACTTCCCAGCTTCGAAATTCCGAAAGCAGAGACCCCCAATCCCCCCAGTCCATGGTGGACTCACTCCCCAGCTTGTCGCATAGATGACTTGCATTTGTTTTTGTTACCTCTTATCAATACTGTTTATAAGTCCACTAGCAATTTTCGTCCAATTCTCCCGCTCTGCTTCTCAGGGAAGTTGGAGAACCTGCCTCGCCATGGTGGCAGAATTCTCCAAGTGACCGGAGGGGACTCGCCGGGCTGTGCCCTCAGGACCACACCAGCTGCCGCTCCTCAGCACCGCCCTCCCCTGCGGCCCAGTCCTTGCAGACACCAGTTCAAAACCGGGCTGGCTCTTTATTCTTGGTGCCCATTCTTGAAAGACTAAAGCTCTGGGGAGTGGAAATCTTCCCTTTCTTTTGCTTGCTCGTTTTTTATAATGTTTTCTTTTGCTCCAAGGGAAAGATAAGTTTTGCTACGTTACTTTTCAGACAACTCTATTCTAATTTGGAAACCAAGAAGATTAACGAGGTAGCTCTGACTTGATCACTTTTCATGTGTTTTAAAGTAAATAAGGATGCAGTCTAATTGAACACTGACATGATCACAAAGTAGCACTCAGTCTCCTTTGCCAGGGGTACCTGCGACATCTGAGGGCCGGCGCTGCGCAGGGAGTTTGTGTGCATGCGTGTGTGTGCAGTCCGTGGCCCCAAACATGTCCACTTCAAGCACAGTCCTTACTAAGTAGGCTTCGCTTCAAGTCATGAAACTGGACCAAACTGGACAATTTTATTTGCCAATTTCTGATGCTGAAGATCCATTAATGGAATTTCTAGGAACAGACTTTGCATGACCCTCTACCTAGAAGTAACATCTCCACGGAAATGTTTCTAGAGCTTGAGAGGCTAGCGGAACGTTCTGAGCTGGCGTATGTGCCCCAGGCCCGCTGAGTCAGAATCCCTGGGAACGAGCCCCAACTCTGTCTTTAGCGTGCCTTCCAGGTGAGCCCTCGCTCCCAGATGTGAGATTAAGCTCGCGTGGCACATGGTAGAACTACAGAGAGTTACGTGTTCAGTTAGTGTCCCCCTGACCCGAGGGCCGGCAGACTGGAGGCAGGCCTGGGGGCTGGGTTTTGATTTCGCCCCTCTGCCTTCTCCGTCTTTGCCCACCCCTCAATTCCTTCTCATGGGTCTGTTATGGACGGCACTTCTAAGAAGGGTTGTTGTTACATATATAACTTGTTATATAATATATAACAAATATATAACAAAAATACATATAACAAATGCATATACAAATTTTAATGTATATTATACAGGATAACTATAACTATAACTATAAATTATATAAATATAATTTGTGTTGTATGTTTTATATATGCATATCTGCATACATACATAATTGTGTATTTTAATATACACATTTGTTTATGTATCATATTGCAAAGATTTAAAAAAAATTTTTAACATTTTATTTATTTTGGTGAGAGAGAGAGAGACAACGTGAGCAGGGGAGGGTCAGAGAGAGAGGGAGACACAGAATTTGAAGACAGGCTCCAGGCTCTGAACTAGCTGTCAGCACAGAGCCTGACCACAGGGCTCAACCCACAAACCACGAGATCATGACCTGAGCTGAAGCTGGACGCTCAACTGACTGAGCTACTCAGGCATCCTGTGAAGAGTTTTAACTATGTAGTTTTACTGTGCACCTCATAGTTTGTATACTTAAATATTAAAAAGAATAAGTGGTCTTCTGTTTTTTATGAAAGAACCAATGTAAAAATATATAAATCTTTCTAAATAAAACTTAAAGATGTATTTTTAATTTTTTTTAATGTTTATTTTTGAGAGAGAGAGAGAGGGAGAGAGAGCATGAGTGACAAAGGGGCAAAGAGAAAGAGCGACACAGAATCCGAAGCAGGCTCCAGGCTCCAGTCTGTCAGCACAGAGCCCCACACAGGGCTCGAACTCACAAACTGCGAGATCATGACTGGAGCTGAAGTCGAACACTCAACCGACTGAGCCACCCTGGTGCCCCAAGGAAGTATTTTTAGTATGGTCGACTTCAAAAATATTTTTGTTAATGGTTTTAATCAGTGTCCTTTGATGATTCTGAGTATTTGGTCACAGCCTGTTTTCAAAATTGTATTTGTTCATGGCCTCTGTTGGACATGGAGATGAAATCCCGCAAAGACACGCAAGAACACATGTGCATTCGCGGTGTGTCTCTTGCAGGCGGCACCGCCACCAGGCAGAGGGGCTTCCTGGGGTGCATCCGCTCGCTGCGGTTGAATGGGCTGGCCCTGGACCTGGAAGAGAGGGCGAGAATGACGCCAGGCGTGGAGCCAGGGTGCCCAGGACACTGCAGCAGCTACGGACACCTGTGTCGCAACGGCGGGAGATGTAGAGAGAGACACAGGGGCATCGCTTGCGACTGCGCCTTCTCTGCATATGACGGGCCATTCTGCGAAAATGGTAAGTATGACCCAAGCGCGGGACGAGGACTGGAAAGGACGGCACATCGTTTCCTGTTTGCTTTGTGTTCCTGCCACCTGACCCTGTAAAGAAAGGATAAGGCAATTCTGTGTGATTAGTTTAAATAGCTTTGTTTCAGTCCTCAATTTCTGTGTTTATCATGGAAAGAGGTAGGATTCCCTCCTTGAGAAGCTCAGGACTACCTTTGTTAGATCTGAACTCATCAACCCTGAGACCAACAGTACGCAAGGCTATGCAAATCCTGAGGTGGAGCATTTTGCAGACAATAAGAAAATACGGTTACTCAGTTCTGAGCTATGGCAATGTGAGTGGGCATGAGTTATCTTTTCATCCATACTTGATTATTTTGTTTAACCTTAATATGCTTAAATTTCTTAAAAAAACCAGCAAAGCATGCCATTATTAGTTTCTTCCTTGAGATGTTTCAGAGTTAGGGATATTATGTAACTCTCCAGAAAGAAGAACCTTGTTCTTCTTAGGTTAATTGCTAACATAACGAAAATGAGTTTCATTCCAGAGATCTCTGCGTATTTTGGAAGTGGCTCCTCCGTTATCTACAACTTTCAAGAACATCATAATCACACCTTTGGTAAGAACTCCAGCTCCCTGGCGGCTTTATTTCACGAGGCTCTGACGCTGACCGGGGAGATGGCCACACTGAGCTTCCGGACCACGGGGGCGCCCAGCTTACTTCTCTACGTGAGCTCCTTCTACGAAGAGTACCTGTCCGTTATTCTCGCCCCCAACGGTGAGTGTCAGACTCCACGAACAAGATGACTAACTTAGAATGTTAGGGCCACGTTGGGGGTGGGGGGTTCTCTCAGTGTTAAACCGCAAAAAGGAAACACAATTGCAAGGCTCACAGATTCTCATTCTCTTAGGGGAGCTTATTTTTCATGATGTTATCGATATTTATCACTAGAGTTACCTTTTCAGTGGTTCCATTTAAGGTGCCATTCTCCCATGACAGTTTGGTCATTTGATGTGTTCCGTGTGCAGATGTGCATCTTGCTCTTCTCAGAGGTCTTTCCTACTGGACGTGAATAATCTAAATTAGTTTTGCAATTCACTTTGAAACAAGATATCTCATTGTGTACATGGAAAATACTTCCTCTTCCTTCTAAGCAAAGTGTGAAACCATATAAAATCCAATATTCATAAGCATCGGATGAATATGATTGTTCTTTACGCAATACTGGTTGAGAAGCCCTTCATGTCACCTCTACACACAAAGTGGAAGGAGGGCCAGCCCGCTCATGGCCGCCAGGGCTTTGCAAGACTTTTCCAGTTGGATGGCAAAACCAAGTTGAAACCTTGCTTCACAGAGAGGAAGAGCAGAAACTCACCTGAAACCTCTCTTACCAACAGTGCAGGAGTCATGGGGTAGGAGGAGCATTTGGGGAGAACTTCAGGAGATTTAGATATTGTAGCATATCAGTTCTCTTTCCTCTGTTTCTTGATTATGGCAAAAACATTAGGAAGAAAATTCTGGTTGTGCAAAAAAAACGAAAAATTCATTATGCAAATATCAGCAATACATTAAAATGCATTAAAATAAGTCACCTTAAAAGAAGTTACGCTTATAGAAACTGAATGTTAATGCAATATTGCTTGAGGTTTGACCATTTAATAATATGAATACCACATGAATAATTAACTTAAAGCCCAGCTTGGAGTTTTCCTATGCTTACCTTAGACTTATGCCTTTCGTTAAGGAAAATGGAAGAACTTGGAAAAGACCCTTTGGTCTTGACTTTTAAAATAGCATTTACTAACGTTACACTGTGTGTTAACTAACTAGAATTTAAATAAAACTTAAAAAATAAATAAAATAAAATTGCATTTAGTTGGATTCTCAGGGTGCCTATGTGGCTCAGTACGACTTCAGCTCAGGTCATGATCTCACAGTCTGTGAGTTTAGGCCCCATGTCGGGCTCTGTGCTAACAGCTCAGAGCCTGGAGCCTGATTCAGATTCTGTGCTTCCCTCTCTCTCTGTCCCTTTCCAGCTTGCACTCTGTCTCTCTGTGTCTGACTCTCTCTTTCAAAGATAAATAAACATGAAAAAAATTTTTTAATAAACTAGCATAATTGGATTCTCAATTCAGCCCAGAACAGCACAGGAATGATCACTGCTTAAGGAAAACAGAGACTATTGGTGTCCTGAATGAATGCTCAGTGGATTCAAATTATATTAAACAAATAGAAATAAAATATGCTTTGAACCTGCGTCAGCAGGTTTTATGAGGTTCCAGTTTAGTTAAAAATGTCATTTTTCTCTCTTCTTTAGGAAGTTTGCAGATCAGGTATAAGCTGGACAGGCACCAAGAACCTGATGTTTTTAACTTTGGTTTTAAAAACCTTGCTGATGGGCAGTTTCACCAGGTGGAGATCCACAGGGAGGCAGCGGCGGTCTCTGTGGAGGTAAGGGGGTGGATGCACCGCGGCGACAGTCACCCAACTTGGGACACTCAGAATGTGTGACTTGAAGAAACCTTTGCTCATCAGTCCTATAACAAAAGAGATTCACATTCAACATGGTCTCGGGAACAGGAAACGTAGTCAGAGTGTTTGGCTTAGCAGCTCCTGTGTGTTTGTTCAGCAAGAGACAGACGGAGTTATGGTCATTATTGGACCCTTTAGAATGCCGGGCTGTCCTCGTCGGTAGGAGAATGTTGTCTAGTTTATCCCAGCGACTCCTGGAGAGATTCCGATGGGAGCCTGTTCCCATCTGACTACAGAAGAGCAAGTGCTGGAGAAATGTAAACACAAGGGAAAAAGCAAGGTTTTGATTAAAGTGGGAATACATTTTTAAAAACACCAGTGTTTAAATGATTTATTGTCACTGGATTTTGAAGAATAACCTTTATGCATTGAATCTGTATGAATAATACCTGCTCCAGCTCTTTACTAATTTCTATTCAAAATAAGTAAAGGCTTTAAGGTTTGAAATAGCTTGCTGCATCTCTTTATGGATTATACCAATTACAGATCCTTAAGCCGTGAAGAGAAGCAAAGGGAAAGAATAAGGAAGTGGGTGGTGTGAAGTCTGAGTTATTATAAAAATTGTCACGAAACAGCTTGCTCCTTTGCGGTAGTTTGGACATAAGGCTCGTTTTTACCGTTTTTCTCGGTGTCTCTGTGATTCCCCCCTCTCTTATCGCAATTGCTTGCCATTTTGATGTTTGCTTCTCCTGGAACGTTTAATAGGTTAACCAGGATGCAAGGAGACAAGTCCTCCTGTCGTCAGGGACGGAATTCAATGCTGTCAAATCCCTCACACTGGGGACAATTCTAGGTAAGTAGCAGAAAATGCGTCCCCTCACAGCCCACGGATCCGAAGTGTTAGGTTGCAAACCCAGGAAGGGCTCTTGGTGCTGAGTGAGGCTCCCACACCTTCCCAGAGAGCGATAATCAAGGTAGAGGCTGTTCTCTCGTCCTCGTCGGAGGGCGCCTGTAATCAGGCGTGGGCACTGTCTTCCCGACGAGCCAGGGGGATCCCTGAGAGGTGCCTTCACACTTACCCTCACCCTTGGCAATCAGGCAGAACGAAACTTGGCGTTTTTCTCACAATTGAGGAAAGACAAAATCAAAGCAGATATCAAGTTCACAAATTCTATATTAATCAGGAGTCAAACGCAGAAATCATTTAATGACAAGTATGGCTTTATATTCACAAGAAAAGAAAAGGCTTAATTTTCTTTTAACAAGCTAGTAC
>PJEM01010352.1:53290-63381 GCA_004023845.1 Helogale parvula | reverse complement strand
GCCTCTGTCTGGCCAGTTGATGGCCACTTATCACCATCTGAGCTTCTGCCGCTTAGAGCATGGCCTTGACCCTCCTGGGCAGCCTCCTCGTGGCTGTGAACCTGGGGCCCCTGCCCGCTTGGCAGTGCCTGAATGTCTCATGTCAAGTGCTAGGGACCCTTCTTTTCTGGACCCAGCGGGACACCTCTCTGAACATCCGCAGTGCCCGTGACACAATGTGTGGAAAGCTCTATGAGCTCAGATCCACAGAAGTCGCCTGGACCCCTCCTCCCTCTCCCCTCCCTCCCCGACCAACCAATAGGCCCTGGCAATTCAGCCTCTCTCAGACCTCACTCTGTCCCTCTATCCCCGCCGTCACCTTACTGGTCCCAGGTGCCACCATGTCTCACCTGGACACCTGCAATCACCCCTCCCTGGGGCCCCCGACCCAATGCTGGTCCAGTCTGGTCCATCCCACAACATACCAGTACGAACTTTAAAACAGACCAGATAGATGGCCAGTGTCACATGTCCAAATGCCCTGCAAGGCTCTGACAGCCCAGTGGCTTTCCTAGAGACACCAAGGTGTCTCCTCTACCCTGAATACCCCCTGGAATTTCCATCAAGTTCTTGATGGAACTTATCTGGCCTCAGGGCCTTTGCACATGCTGTCTCACCATCAGAATCACTCCCCGCCCCCTCTTCCCCTCTGTCTCATCACCTAATTCCTATCTAAATTTCAGGGCCCCAGTCAATAGCCTGTCCCCTTGCAGCCCCCAAATCAGATCAGGGCCCCTTGCATCATCAGCCTCTTGTAGCCCCTGTTCTTCTCATAACACAGCCCCCGACTGCAAGGGGTAGGTGTGCAGTCATGTATTCTCTGTGTTCCCTTCGAATGCAAGCTCTGCTCTGTCCTCACTCTCCACACAGGCCTAGGCACATAGTAGGTGCTCAGCAACTAGTTCCAGAGTGAACCTCCTCTGGGCTGGGCACGGGGGGGAGGGGCGCAGGGAGCTCAGGCTCTTAGGAAAGTCACAGCATCTCCCAAATCCCTGCCATCCCCTGACAGCCACCCCTTGACATCTGGATACCCCCCCAGCAGCAGCCGTCCAGCCCCTGCCCCATCACCTTCTCCATGACCATCTCCATGACCATCTCCATGACCATCTCCATGACCATCACCATCTCCATGACCATGACCATGACCATCACCATCACCATCCCCTTCACCATCTCCATCACCTTCACCATCTCCATGACCATCTCCATGACCATCTCCATCACCATCACCATCACCATCTCCATGACCATGACCATCACCATCTCCATCCCCTTCACCATCTCCATCACCTTCACCATCTCCATGACCATCTCCATGACCATCTCCATCCCCATCACCATCTCCATGACCATGACCATCACCAGTAGGAGGCGGCAGATCCAAGGTCAAATCCCTCTCCAACACCCCAAACAGGACTTTGGGCAAGTCATGTCCCCTACTGTCACAAGCAGATGGATGCCCCGTTCAGGGGCAGTGGTGGGAAGCGGTGTGAGAACACGAGTGCTGGGTGCCTCCAGCACGGAGCCTGGCATCTAGTAGGATCTCAGGACTCATGAGCACAGGGCTCCAGTGTGTCCCTTCCCCACATATGTGTGGTCACAGGAGTGTTCCGGGGCTCTGGCCAGTCGGTCCTCTGAGCTTCTCCTAGAGTTGTCAACTGTATCAGACAAGTTCCCGTTGTCATAACAACCCATTGGCTCTGTGCCGCCTGGGCCGGAGGCCCCAGAGGAAGCTGCCGGCTGCCGAGACTTGCAGCCCAGGCCTGCTCACCTTCCAGCAGCCCGGGCTGCGTCTCCTGAAAGGGCTTCACCGCTCCTGGTACAGCCGCCCCTGTGCCTTGACTCATTTGTTTCAGCCCCACTGCTGAACCTGCTGTGTGCCAAGATCCGTGCTGGGCCTGCACCTGCACCATGGCCCCAGTCGGAACCAGCCCTGGGAGGTGGGATGGCCGTGAACTCTCATGCAAAAAGAAGCAGAGCCACAGCTGGGCAAAGCGACTTGTCCAAGGTCCCACAGCTCGGACACAGCAGACCCGGGAGGGGAAGCCCATAGGTCAGGTACTCACCCTGTTTGCTCTCCAGCACCCCCTCAGCCCCTCCACCGCTGCCTGGGCCGCCCTGACCCCACGGGTGTGCAGCTGGCCTCTGTGAGCTTGGAGAGAGGAGAGGCACAGCTCTCCCCGTTGCCTGCTGGGCTGAAGTGGGAAGACCTGGTCCTAAGGCAGGTTCCCGTTGTCATAACAACGGGATGCAGGATGGGCAGGGCATGCTGGACGTCCATTAAAGGCTCCAAACACTACTTCACTTACTCTCACAGCAATCCAAGCCAGGACTTGCTACCCCATTCCACGGAAGAGGACTTGGGCTCGGAGGGGTCACTGGTCAACAGCCCGGGCTTGCCACAGGCCAGGTACTGCGGTCGCCTTCCTGGGGCCTCCCTCGTGCCAGTGCAGAAGTTTCCATTACACTGCTCTTCTACGGGTGAAGACGTGGGGCTCCGAGAGGTCTCATACTTGTGCCTTTAACCATCCTGTGTTGCAGCTTCCGGCTATTTTCCTGCTGGCCTGAGAACCCTAGAGGGCACCCACAGGCCTTAGCTGTCTCGAGTCCCCAGCATCCACACACACGCTCTGTGCCGTTGGTGTTCGCACCTGGATTCTGTCCCAGCCTTGCTTCCTCGGGAGGGCTGCACACTTGAGCCGCCCAAACCTCCCAGAAGCCCCCGCTAGCCACCTGTCTTTACAAGAGGCCACACGGCTGCTCGTCACACGTAACTGGAGAAGCCTAATGGCCCCCTGCCCTCTCTCCAGCCCTGCAGCCTCACCGCTATGCCGTCCCGGATCCAGGGCACTGGTGGGGGGTCACGTGAACAAGGCACCAGCATCTAGGGAATCAAGATGCTCCACCCATCCAGCCAACTAGCCTTCCACCCATCCATCCGCGCAGCCAGTCATCCACGCACACCGGTGCCCATTTGTGCACCGATCCACCCTCCGTGCGTGTATCCACGCATCCGTTAACGTACACTCCTGTAAGTATCCATCTGCTCTTCCCGCGTTCATCCGCTCATTCGTGTGCCCGTCATCTTCCTGGCATCCACGCACCCGTCCGTCTATCCCAGCACGCACGCATCGACCCGTCGGTCCAGCAGCCATCCACTTCCCCGAGCCTGTGTCTGTCTATCCTGACTTGTACGCCTGCATCCAGCCGGCTTCTATCCACCTGTCCCTCTGTGGACGTCTGTCCATCCTTGCAGACCCCTTCATCCATCCGTTTCGCCATATGCATCAGGAAGCCACCTTCCTCTCTGCCAGTCCATCCAAGGATCCATCCATCGACACCTCGTTCTACGCATCCAGTCCTGTATCCTTGTCTGTTCTACCATCCATCCGCCCGTCCATCTCTACCCATCCCGCCACTTGCACCCGTCAGTCTCTGCTCCACGCATCCACCCCTCTACTTTCTACCCGTGCGTCCACCGCCCTGTCCTGCTGTACGCTCCCCACCACTGTCTGTCCGCACGCCGGGGCCCACCCACATCCACTTCTCCAGCAGTGCAGAGCTGGGTGGTGGGGAGAGTCCGCTTGGTGAACACAGAGCTCCCTCACTTCCTCACTCATTCATGCATTCCTGTAACATTGAATCAGCAGAGACAGCTCTGGCCAGCTTCTCCCACCGGCTACCATCAGGCCTGCTCTGGGGCAGAAGTCATTCCCTCGGCCTGGACACGGAGGCCCAGAGAGGGGCAGGGCCTTGCCGCAGGAAATCAGGGGCGGAGGAGGAACTTGACCTCGAGACTCCAGATTAGTATCCAGGCCTCTCCACCAGGCCGGTGACTGGCCCTGGGGCAGGAGGAGAACCAGGAAGGGACACTAAGGGCAATTCTAGACCCCACAGAGTGAGCCTGACAGTCACCCACCCGTGGATTTGTCCCTGGGGATCTTTACCTGCTTTGAGGGAGGAGCCGCCCCACCCTGCCCGGTGGCCAAGGCCCTGACCTCTAAACTTCAACCAGACTGAGCCTCCTCTGATCCTGGCGCTCTCCCCTCTTCCCCCCAGGCCCTGACCCCTGCCACACCTCGACACTCCACTACCCTCCCCTGTTCAGCGCTGACTCGGCCCTCGAACCGCACCTCCCCGGATTTGAGGAGTTCTTTGTGGCCCTTTGCCTACAGCAGCAGGGGTGCTGTAGATGCATGTAGAGTGGGGAGGATGCATGAAAATGCTGATATTGGGCCTGGCACATAGTAGGTGCTCCATGAACAGCGACTACTGTGGGCCAGACGTCCTGCCTGAGTCCCTGCAAGTGAATGGGAAACCATCTAACTCTGACTCACTTCCCTCCCAGACCTGGAAATGTCTCACATCCCTCCTCAGCCCCTGGAAAGTCCATCCTGTAAGACAGGCTTGGGCCGGGCACCCTCACCATCCTCGCCCAGCATCCCAGGTGTGGCCGCCCCGGGTTTTGAGGATGAACCAAGCAGGGAGCCTGCGCTGGGGAGGGTCCTCCAGGCCCGGGCCTTCGCCCAGCACCAGTGCGCTGAGCAGCCGGGTAGAAGCCGCATCTGCCACTGTGCTTGCTTTGCGGTGCCGCCCTGATTATAGTGAGAGTCGGGGAAATTAAGGGTTTTCGGGGACGCTGCCAGGGCCCTTGCTGCCGCCTCCCCGCCCTGCGCGTCACAGATGCCAGGCAGAGCCGCCTCCATCAGCCCCTTGCCCCAGCCAGCAGCGGGCCTGCCTGGGTGGCACGCCGCCTCTGCAGGGGGCTTTTTCCCACAGGCCTCACTGACCCCGGGGCCCAAAAAAGGGTCTTTGCAGTGACTGGTGGGTGGTGGAACTGGGGCCCTTGAAGGGAAGCGACCTGTCCTCTGGGCGCTTAGATCTGGAGGGCACTGGAACCTCAGAAGGAGCCAGGCCCAGGGAGACCCTGCCCCACAGAGCCCTGAGGCCTTGACCCCTGCTGTGCACGGGTGGCAGGGGGAAGAGGGGCGACCCGGGCCCTGCAGGCTGCAGATGCAGGGGCCACCCCCACTCACTCCTGGGGGCCTGCTCGGCCCCAGCCTGCCGGCTGGGAGACTCCGAGAGGTCGCCCACGCCGTGCCTGCCCCAGAGGCCCCACATTGGGGACGGGGTGAGGCACCGCCGGGGAAGGAAACACCTCTACACCCGGCAGGAAGCGGAAGCGCTAGGGCAGAAATTCCCAACCAGCGCGCGGGGCTTCGGGGAGGGTGGGAGCGCCGGCAAAGCGGCCCCGGCCTCAGTTTCCTCGCCCGTAACCGAGGGCCGTGGTAGCACCTGCCCCGCAGGTCCCGAACGGCACCGAGGGCGCCCGGGGCTGGCGCGCGCCCACGCGCCGCAGCCGCTCGGGGAAGCGGCCCCGGGGTCCAGCCTCCTTCCGGCGCCCGGGCCTCCGGGGCGGCCTCCCCAGCCGGGTCTGGCCCTGCCCCCTGACGCAGGGCGGGACGAGGCCTGCCCGCCCCCGGGCTACCTGTCCCCTGTCCCCGCCCCAGCCGGGACGCGCGAGGCTGGGGGGCGATCGCCCGCACACCCGACCCGGGCGCTCCGGCCGGCGGCAGGGGGGCGGCGGGGAGGGGCAGAGCCGCGCGCGGAGGCCGAGGCCCCGCCCCGCCCCGAGACCGCCCGGCTCCCGGGAGCGCCCGGCGCGCCCCCCACCCCAGCCCAGCGCCCCCGCCCCCGGCCAGCGAGGCCCCCGCCGCGGGCCGCCGCTCCCCGCCCCCCACGCCTCCGCCGCGGCCGGAGCCGGGGTGCCGCGCGGGGCCCGCCCGGGGCGTGGGTGGCGCCCGCCCCGCCCCCCGCCCGCGCCGCGCCCTCCCGGCTCGCAGGTACTCACCGCCCGGCGGAGCCGGCCCGGCCGCCGGCCGCCCGTCCACATGGCCCCGGGGCAGCCGCGCCGCTCGCCGCCGCCGCCGCCGCCGCCGCCGCGCTCGGGGCCCGCCGCCCTCCCCGCCGAGGCCGAGCGCGCCGGGAGCCGCGGCGCGGCCGGGGCTCCCCCACCCCCCGGCTTCCCGCAGGGAGCGCCCGCCCCCCGCCCCCAGCCCGGCTCCCCGCCAGCCCCGGCCCCGCGCGCGCAGCCGCGGCTGCTTCAGCGGCTCTCCCCCCCCTCCCCGCCCCACCCCAGCCGCCACGGGCCGGGGCGCACCCGGGGGGCGCGGGGCCGGGCGCGGGGGCGCCGCGGGGGCGCGGGAGCCCGGGCGGGAACGGCAGCGGGGCAGGGGATCAATGAGCGCGCGCGAGCGAGCATGAATGGGGGAGCGCATGAATGAATGAGTGCCGTGCGTGCGCGCGGGAGGAACGAATGAATGAGGATCGAATGCCAGCGGGGCACGCCGAGGGGAGGGGTGCACGGGCGCCCAAGGCTGGGAAACCCGAGGTGCTGACCTGTCCAACGCGTTCACCCATTCATTCCCTCAATCCCCCAGCATTTATTGGACACCTACTGTATACCAGCCCTGCTCTAGGTCCCGGGATTACCTCAAGGAAGGGAGCCAAATTCCCGAGCTCCTGGAGTTCACACTTTACAAACGGAGAACTGGCAGCGGCGGCAGCTGGTGGTGGTGGGGCGCTTGGGGCGGGAAAGAGCACGAAAGATGTGACCCGTGACCGGGCCCAGCTCTGCCACACCCCCCAGCCTCCCCAGGCTCCCTCGGGTCACCGCAGGTACCGGTCTCGCCTTCCTCCGCAGCGGGATCCCGGCACCCAGCGCCGGGGGCTGGAGGAGGGTTTCCTCACTTCAGGGCTCTCCGAGCGAGAAGCAGCCTCTGAAAGGTCAGCGCTGCTCCACGAACCTCCAGGAGGAGCACAGCCCTCCCCGCCCCCGGCAGCGCCCCCGACTGGCCCAGTCCCGCCCCCGAGACTTCGGAGTGCGGGATGAGCCACTGCCTCCTCCCTGAGACGTGGAGCACGGTGATTCTGATGGCGCCGCCAGCCTTGCTCAAGAACCGGCCTCCGTTCTGAGGCCATCAGAGCTCCCCGGGTACCTGCACAGACCCGGCAGCCCAGCCGCCCAGCCGCGGCCAGCGAATGAACCCAGGGAACTGCAAGAGGTGGAGGGGGAGGGGGGCAGAAAGGATCCTGTGTGTTGGAAAGAGAGGTCACAAATCACAAGCACTTTACTCCTGTCCAGGTCACAAAGCACATGCGCTTTACTCCTGTCCTCACTCAGGACCTACGGGCTCATGGTTTACACACGTTGATACCGTTCCCAAACCCGAGGCAGATTCAAAGATGCTGCCAATGAATATTGGATTGTGGCCAAATATACAGAACATAATATTTACCATTGTAACCATTTTTAGTGTACAGTGCAGTGGCATTAAGCACATTCTGTTGTGCCACCATTGCCACCATCATCTTATATTTTATATGGTGTATACTTTGCATTCTACGCCACCCAGTTAATTAGGGGAGCAGGTTGCTACCTGCAGGCACAGGACGGTGCTGAGAAAAGGCGCTGGGAGCAAGGGAAGCAAGAAAAACCATCCATGGGAGACAGGAAAGTAAAGGTGAGCCAGGGAGAGGGGCAAAGTCCTCACTCAGGCCCTGGGGACATTATTGGCTAACAGATGGAGAAAGGGAGGTGGGGAGCTCTCCAAGCCCCAGGGGAGGGGGAGCATCGAGGATGCCCTTTTGCCTCGCTCCCAGGGTCAGGACACGTAGAGGGGGCAGTTTGGCGCAGGCTCCCCGGACCCTGCGTGAGGCTCTCTGTGTGAGGTCTCTCTGGGGCCTTGGTTTCCCCATCATGAGTAGGGGCAGGTTCTGGGATCTCCACTCCTTTGCCGTCTCCTGTCCTGACACCACGGAGGCCAGGCGTAGGGGTGGAGCCCAGCCTGCTGATCCCCCACCTGCCAGGCCCAATGTGCCCGCCCTCCCCGGGCCCCAAGGGGACGACAGGAATGGTGGAGTGTGGACGGAGTGTGCAGGCTGGGCTCCACCCACATTTTCTGCCCAGACTCTGGTCCTGCTCAGATGGAACCAGAACGTTGGCCGTCCGCGCTGGCTCTGCCGCTGCCAACGCTGCAGATGGCTGGGGAGGCGGGGGAGGGCAGGGAGGGGCGGGGGCGGCCCATGCCTCAGCTCAGGCAGCTTGCACACTTGAGCTTGGGCCTGCCTGGAAGGCCACGGAGGGCCCCACCCCCACGTTGCACCAACTCTGCCTCCGTGGGCCACCCTGCAAGCCCTCTTCTCTCCCCACCGCCTCTGCCGTCCCGCCATCACCACGATAGGCAGGAGAGAAGAAAGCTGGCACGGGGGGGCGGGGGGGGGGGCTCAGTTAATCCCTATAATGACCTTGTGGGGGAGGTGGCACTAGACTGCTTTGGCAGATGGGAAAACTGAGGCCCAAAGAGGCAAAGTCTCTTCCCGAAGGCTCTGTTAGCACGTAGAGACAGAGCTGGGATTTGAATACCCCGATCGATCTGGTCCAGCCGTGACTGCCATTCGAGTCTCGCCTCCCGTCAGACCCGCCTCCAGGTGTCTCTGAGAAGACCCGGGGGTGCAACTTAAAGGTCTTTGCAAGAGGGGCTGGTCCGTAGGGGCCTCTGGGCTGGTACAGCCAGAACCCAGAGCACCTGCAGCATCCAGGCAGGCTCCCTGGAAGAGGCGGGATTGCTGCTGCCGGTGGGAGGAAGGGCTAAAACCGGCAGGCTTGTAGGTCCCTTGGCCACAGGGCTTCCTGCCCTCATGGGGGTCTCCGTTGGGTCTCCTTTGGCCACCATCCCCACCCCCATCTCCCAATTCCACTCCCCGGTTTCACTTTGTCCACAGCTCTAAGTGCTCCCCAGCGTTATCTGACTTCGTATCTGTTTGTGTGAACGTTGTCGCCCCAGCTGGACGGTGCGCGCCTGTGCCGAGGGGGCAGGGAGCGAACAAAGGATGGAAGGAGGGAGGGCTGGGGGAGGCTGGCGAGACGCCAGGCTTCTGGTCGTGTGGCCAAGTGCACAGGGAAGGTGGCAGGTCAGGGGTCATTGAGCGTGAGCGTCCCGCGGACGCCCTGCACGGGGCATCAGTGTCCGACTCCTCCCCGCCCCTCTTGCTCCTGGCCAGTCCTGCAGACAGGTCCGCCTTCCTGTCCCTGTCGGCCTCCGCAGGCTGGAGTTGCTGCAGGTTCCTGGCCCGTGAGCTCAGGGGACCCACGCCCCCCACAGGTGCTCTAACTTCCCCTCCAAGCTGCCCTGCGGGACCAGGGCCAGACTTCTCCCAAGTGAGCCCCGCCCCGTCTGCCGCCCCCATCCCACATCCGGTGCTCCTGGGGGCACTTTCATAAGAATCTGGGATTCAGGGGCCCCTGGGGGGCTCAGCTGGTCAAGCGTCCGACTTCAGCTCCGGTTATGATCTCACAGCTTATGGGTTTGAGCCCCGCATCAGGCTCTGTGCTGACAACTTGGAGCCCGGAACCTGCTTCGGATTCTGTGTCTCCCTCTCTCTCTGCCCCTCCCCCGCTCACACTCTTATCTCTCCCTCAAAAATGTATAAATGTTAAAAAAAGATTAAAAAAGAAAAAAAGAATCCGGGATTCAATGTCTGCTTCTGAGAGACAACCTAAGGCAGAAACAAAAGGACAAATCTGGTCTCCATTTCACTAACAGAGAAACAGGGGGTTGAAGGCTACACACCGAGGGCTCTACACTGTGCCCTGATCCCTCCCCCGGGTCGTGGCCTCCCTCCACCCCTACTCATAGTGCTCCCTCTGGGTTGGCTTGGGGCCTCGGCTTCTTGCTGTGTCCCCTGTGCCCTCTCCGGGGGAAGGGGCAGCCCTGCAGGGGACTGTGCCCTGTGCCAGGCCACCTGACCAGGCAGGGCGGCATAGGCTGGCAATGGACTTGGGCTCAAACATTATAAAAATATTGGTCAAATATGTGTCAAAACAGAACAGGTGAGGCGGGCCAGGTCACGAAGAGGAGGTGCTCCGGGGAGCGGGGGACACGGTCCCATCTCGTCCCGCCTGGGACAGACCCACCAGGTGTCCTGTCCGCCCTTCTGGGCTGCTCGGAGCCCTTAGGGATGGGCAGCGTCGGATTCCTGCTGGGGGGGGG
>PJEM01010352.1:0-53190 GCA_004023845.1 Helogale parvula | reverse complement strand
TGGTCCGGCTGGCCTTGGCTGCCAGGGTGGGGGCTCCCGTGTTCCTGCCGGGTCCAGGGCCCTCCTCCGGCTGCCCCACCTGCAGCCGCAGCCCCTGCCCCCGCGTCCCTGCCCCCGCGCCCCGCCGTGTCTGGGCCTTTGCGCATGCTGCGCCTTGGCCCTGAGATGCCCGCCCACGGCGTGTCCGCCTGCCGGTCTCAGCCCTCAGAAGTGGCCCCCCCTTGGAAGCTTCCCAGACTGCCCCAAGCTGGCCACCCACCTGGGCTGGTCTCTTGCCCACCCCCCTCAACACGTCACACGTCAGGGGACGTACCGCACAGCTGGGCCCTGGGAAGTGTCCTTCCTCCTCTAGTGACGGACGCCTCCATGGTTGGACAGCCACCCAGGTAATTCTGAGCCGCAGTGAATTTGTCCTTGGTTTTCCCGACAAAACCAAGGTCACCCCCTGCCCCGAGGCAGGGGCATGTTTGGATTGTTTGGAAGACACCGACAGCAGCACCTGTGGCCTCCTGACTGGGTTCTCCTGATGCCACGTCCATGCCCTGTGCCCTCCTGGAAGGCAGAGCCGGGACCGCCTCTGTGAGGGGTCTCCACTGTGCCCGTCCCCTCGGGCAGCCCGTGTCACGTAAGGGGGTCAAGCTGCATTGAAGGACCCCCAGGGGACCCTTGCACACGCTGCTCCTCAGTGTCTCGTGCCTTCCAAAAGGCCCCGTCGTCTTCACGGAGTGGCCGGCTTCTCCAGGAAGCCCTCCCTGATCCCTAGCTGCTCTGTTTCTGTGTGTCTCCCTAAGCTTTGCCCTGACATCAGTGGGGTCGCCGCCCAGGACTTTCCTTCTCTGCCACGTCGTGGGCCCTGCAGGGAGGGCTGGCCCCGGCTCCAGGTGTCTCCCCGAAACCTTCTGTGGCCCCTTCACCCAGAACGGAGGCGGCCCACGTCGGGGACAGGTGTTAGCTGAGCGAACGAGTGAATGAATGAAAGACCAGACAAGCGACAGGGGAGTCCGCGGGACGGAACCCCAGTGTGACGGAACCCAGTGTGATGGAGCCCCAGTGTGACGGAACCCCAGTGTGACGGTGGCCTCGGCGCTCTGGCTGCCACACCCCAGGGACCACCGCGGCCATGCGCCTTCGGGCCAACTCCTCCACCGGTGATGCTGAAGGGCTCCGCTCTGTTTTCCTCCCTCAACACGAGGGCCCCAGGCGGACCCCACCTGGCCCCTCACCGCCCACCTGCACACACAGGTGCCAGGGTAGGAGGGGAATCCTGCAGAGAGGCTGAGGCCCGGACCAGAAGCAGTGCCTGAGGTCAGGGCAGGCCACAAGCCAGGCTGCCCGGTGTGCTCCCCCAGCACCACCTTGCGTGGTCTGGGTTGACGGTGGAGGCCAAAGCAGTGATGGGTCGGTATGCTGGGCCCGGAGTGGGAACGGAGGGTGCCGGGAGCTGGGAAGGCCCCTCCCACCCTCCCTCCCCCGACTCTGATTCCTGCCTTAGGTCTGTTCTGGGCCCTGGACCGGACCCCCAGTACATTTCTGTCTTCCCCTGTATTCCTCAAGAGCCTGCAGTGGCTCCCTACTCCCTGACACCTCCTCGCCGGCGCTCACGGCTTCCGCAGGCCTCCCCAGTGTCTGAGGAGTCTGACATTCCTGACAGCTGCGAGTGCCCTCCTGCCCCTCACTTCTCTTCCAGATCCCCAGGCCCCCCACCCCTGCTTACCCCCGGGCGTGCACACCCAGCCTCTTTTCCTCTTGTCTCTGCTCAGAACAGGGGGCCGTCCAGTGAAGTGGAGGCTCGTGTGAATGGTGGGGCTTACGTGAACGGGCTCTGGCCCCGGCACGGAGGGGTGCGCCCAGGGGCAGGGGCCTGCGTGTCCTCTGCCCAGACCGCCGTCTCCTGCCAGTGGGGCCAGGACCAGGGCGCGGGTGGGGTGACTGACCCAGTTTGCCCAAGACTGCAGGGGGAGTGTCCCAGGACATGGAGTTTTCAGCTTTAAAATGGGACAGTCCTGGGCAAACCACAATAAGTTGGTCACCCTAGGCAGGATAGAGAGCTTTTGATGGTTCAAGGTAAAACGTTACGCTGAGCGGTGGTGAGGGCTCTGGCACTAGCCGGTCCGCGTCGGGGAGGCCTCACCCCGGGAGCATTTGGCTGGGAGGGAGGTCAGGCAGTGTTTTGCTAGGTGGCCGGTTCTGGGGCTCCCCGGGGCCTGAGTACATCCCTGAAGGTCTGGGGGCTTTTGCTGGTGGAATTGCCCTTCAGGATCCGGCCCTGGACCCAGTCCCTCCTCAAGGTGGCCTCCTCCAGACTTGAGGACAGGACTCTGGGCCATCTGCGTATCTCCCCCTCCCCACCCCTATTCTCTCTCTCGGCCTGCTTCTCTCTGCAAACAAGCCGCCCTGGGGGGCAGAGAGCTTGCTGGCTCCGGAGTCAGCTTGGCTCCATCCTTACCCCAGGAGAGACCGTGTGTGGCTCAGAGTCTCAGTTTCCACCTCTGCCAGGGGGCGTGATAACCCCTTCCCTGCACGGCGGAGGCCCCAGCTCCGCCCCTGGCAATGCCAGGATGCCCCATGGGTTTTGACTCCGGTCCGGGAAGCTAATCCGTCTTTGCTGGACTGGAGAGCAGGGGCTGCGCGGATTCCCACCCAGACTCTGGTCCGTCCCCCCAGCAGCCCTGGCCTCTGTCCCTGAGGGGGAGGCTAGCCCTGAGACTGCTCTAGAGGCCCAGCGGGACCTCCCCCAGCGTCCCCCGGGATGCCAGGGGACCGAGTCCTGGGAACCGTGCAGAACTTACTGAAAGGGACCCCTTGTGCTTTTTTTTTGTTTTTTGTTTTTTTTTTTACAGCTTTATCGAAGCATGAGAACTACGGTAAACTGCTCAATTTGCACAAAGCGCACAATTTGATCAGTTTTGACACATATGAACACTCGTGAAACCACCACCACAATCAAGATCGCGAAGGTTTCCCTTCAACTGCAAACACTGCACCGCCTCTTTGAAAACCTCCTGTCGCTTCACCCCCTTGTCACACGACTTCTGATCTGCTTTCTCCCCTGATGCGCTGAGTTGCGTTTTCTGGAGTTTTACGCCCATGGAGTCACACGGGATCTCTCCCTCCTCCTTCCCCGCAGCCCTTCCCGCCGTCCTGTTACTGAGTCGGGAGCACGGATATGCTGTGACTTGTGTGCCCGGCACCTGCTCGGCACATTTGGGGCGTCCCACTCTTCGGCTGTGCTGAGCAGAGCTGCCGTGAACGTTTGCGTCCGGGGCTTTGTGGAGACAAACTGCACGGGTTTCTCGGAGCGGGACGGCTCCGTCCTGCGGGAGGACGCTGTTCAGAAGACGCTGAGCCATTCTCGAAGTGACTGTGCCACTTTACATTCCCATCCATGTGACGGGAGCCATCTGGTCGCTCCGTTCTTGCCGACACTTGGTGTGGTCGGTCTTTTTAGTTTTAGTCATTCAGGGTAGGTGTGGAGATACCTTATGGTGGCTTCAAGTCTCATTTTCCTAATGACTGACGATGTGGAGAATCTAGTAAAGTGTCTGGTCAAGTCTTGTGCCTGATTCCCAGCTGGATGTTTTTGGGGACCGGACGCGAGTTCTCTGTCAGGTGCCTGTTTTACAAATATGCTCCCCGCGTCTTCGGCTTGCCTTTTAACTTTCTTAAAGGTGTCTTTCGAAGAGAAAGTTTACACTTTTAATTTTATAGTCTACTTTATCAATTTACTTCTCTGATCATTTGCGTTAATTGTGGTGAGAAATCTTTCCCAGCCAGCTGTCTGTTGCTGGTGTATAGAAGTACAGTGACGGTGATTTCGGCTCAGGTCATCATCTCACGGTTTGTGGGTTCAAGCCCCGCATCAGGCTCTGTGCTGGCGGCTCAGCGCCTTCTTGGGGTTCTCTCTCTCTGCCCCTCTCCTGCTCATTCTCTCTCTCAAAAATTAACAAACATCGAAAAAAAAGAAATACAATGACTTTGTGTTTAGCAATCTTGCAAATCTCACATATTCGTTCGAATAGCTTGTTAAAAATGTTTTCATTTTATTTTTGAGAGAGAGAGAGAGACAGAGACGGAGCGTGAGCGGGGGAGGGGCAGAGAGAGAGGGAGACACGGAATCGGAAGCAGCTCCAGGCTCCGAGCTGTCAGCACCTGAACCGAAGTTGGAGGCTTAACTGACTGAGCCACCCAGGCGCCTCATTATAGCTGTTTTGTAAGTTCCTATGACATTTTTACACAGATGTCATCTTTGTGAAAGAGCAGTTTTTCTTTACAATCTGTATAACTTTCGTTTTGTTTTGTTTTGCTTTCTCGCCTTGTTGCTCTGGCTGGGGCCTCCACGGCAAGGCTGGGTAGGAAGAGAGAGACCTACGCACCTTGTCATCTGCCGTAGGGGGCGAGCGTTGAACCTCTCACTGTTAAATGTAACGTCCTCTTCAGTTTTCCTTAGATGCCCTTTATCAGACTGAGAAAGTTCCTGCTGTTCTTACGTGACTGTGCCTTCGTTAGGAACGGAAGCTGGATTTTGTCCGAAAAGGTTTTGCCTCTCTGGAGATGCTCATATATGTTTTCAGGGGGTTAATATGCTGAATCACACTGACTGTCAACTGTGAAACCAACCTCGTCTTGCTGGGCTAATCCTCACTTTGACACGACGAGATTCTTTTTATATTTTATTGGCTATAATTTGCAAATATTTTGTGAAGAATTTTTGTGTGGATGCTCCCGAGGACTCTCAGTCCGTAGGTGTCTAGTGTAACATGGCCATGCCTTTGGAATCGGGGTGGTGCTGGTCTCGAAAGATGCGGCCTTCTCTTCCATTTTGCAGAAGAGCTTCTTTCGAATGGCTATCATTTCTTCCTGACGTGTTTCGTAGAATTTGGTAGAAGCCAGCTGAGTCTGGAATTTTCTTTATGGAAGGTTTTTACTGCAGAGGTCATGTATTTCATGGACACGGGGCTATTCAGGTATCTATTTATTGTTGAAAGAGCTTTAGTAGATTGTATCCTCCAGAAAATCTGTCGAGTTCACCTAAGCTGTCGAATTTGTTGGCATAAAGTTGTTCAAAATACTTGTCTGTTATCTTTTCAGTGTCTGTAGGGTCCATAGTGATGTCCCCTTCTGTTGTAGGTGATATTGGGAATGTGTCTTTTCTCTCTTTTTCCCCCCGATCAACCTGGTTAGAGGTTTATCAATTTTATCGACTTCTTAAAGAATCTTTTGGGGTTCCTGGCTGGCTCAGTCAGTAGAACATGCAACTCTTGATATCAGGGTCATGAGTTCAAGCCCCATGTTGGGTGGGGAGTCTACTTAACTAAAAAAAGATCATCTTTTGGTTTCATTGATTATTCTATTGTTTTAGTGTTTTCTGCTTTTTATAGTTTCCTTTCTTCTACTCACTTTGAGTTTTTCTCTTCTTTTCTCTAGAGCCGCGAGGTAACAACTGAGGTCCTCATTGACATCTCTCCCCTTTTATAATATAAGCGTTAGTGCTATAATTTTCCTCCAACCCCTGCTTTAGCTTCATCCCACACACTTATAGAGGCTGTGTTTTCACTGTATTCCGTTGTACACATTTTCTAATCTCTGCTGTGATTTCTTCTTTGACCCATGGTTCAATTAGGAGTATGTTGTTTAGTGTTCAAATGTTTGGTGATTTTCTAGACGCCCATCTGCTATTGATTTCTAATTTAATTTCATTGTGATAGAAAAACATACTTTGTAGGATTTCAGCCCTTTAAAATTTATTGAGTCTTGCTGATTGCCCAAAATATGTCTTATTGGTAAATGTTTTGTGCGCCTTAAGAAGAATGTGTTTTCTGCTATTGTTGAACAGAATACTCGACAAGTTGGCGAGTGTTGTGCAGATTTTTTACGTCCTTACTGATTTCGTCTGCTTCTACTGATTATGGAGAGAATAGTGTGGAAATCCCCAGTTAATAACTGTGGATTTGTTTATTTCCTTTTGTAGTGGAACATCTTTTGCACCACGCGTTCTGAAGTTCTGTTATTAGGTGCATAAACATTTAAGGTTGTTATGAACTCTTTTTTTGTGGTTTATTTTATCCATTTTGAGAGACAGAGAAAGAGAGAGAGCAGGGAAGGGCAGAGAGAGGGGGAGAGACAGAGAGAATCCAAAGCAGGCTCCACACTGTCAGCGCAGAGCGTGCCCCTGGGTTTGAACTCATGAACCTGGAGACCGTGACCTGAGCTGAAATCAAGAGTCCGATGCTTACCTGACGGAGCCGCCCAGGTGCCCGGGTTGTTATGAACTCTTCAGGAAGAATTGAACTCTTTAGCCTTATGAGATTATTCCCTTTATTCCTGGTAATATCCTTTTCTCCTAAATCTACTTTGTACAATAGCAAATATTGTAAATATAGCCCCTCTGGCTTTCTTTTCAATACTGCTAATAGAGTGTATCTCTTCCTGCATTTTTACTGTTACTCTGTCTGTGCCTTTAGATTTTTAGTGGCTTTCTTGCAGACCCTGCACAATTGGGTCTTGCTTTTTCACCGTATCTGACAACCTCTACTTTTTTAACTGGTGAGTCTAAATAATTTATATTTAGTATGATTATTATTACAGTGGGTTTAAATTTATTACCTTTTTTTAGTGTTTATTTATCTTGAGAGAGAGAGAATGAGAGAGAGAGCAGTGGAGGAACAGAGAGAGAGGGAGAGAGAGAAAGAATTCCAGGCAGACCCCATACTGCCAGCACAGAGCCCAACCTGGGGGTCGAACTCACAAACCGTGAGATCATGACCTGAGCCGAAATCAAGTCAGTCACTTAACCTGCAGAGCCACCCAGGTGCCCCTCCCTCTATTATCTTAATATTTATTTTCTGTTTGGCGCACCTGTTCTTTGTTCCTTTTCCCCTATTTTCCTGACTATATTTTTGATCAACTGAGGAATATTTATTAGTATGCCATCTTGTCCTGTTATTGGCTTATCAGCTACACTTCTCTGGTTGTGTGTCTGTGTGTGTGGTTGCTGTTTAGTGGCGGGGAGTTTGCAGCGTCCGTCTCTAACTGATCAGACCCCCTTCAAACAGTGCGATATTACTGCGTGAATTACAGAAAAGTCACCACAGTCTCCTTCTTGTTCTTCCCATTTGTGACTCTGGGTTATTTTGCTGCACAAGTTCCAGGATACATGTTCTTATTTCTCCTTCAAACTGTAAAGTATCCTGTAAAGAGATCTCAAAAACAAGGGGGGAAAGTTTTGTGTTTACCCACAGAATCGCCATTTCTGGTGCTCTTCGTTCCTTTTGTAGATCCAGATTCCATCCATTACCAGTTTCCTTCGGATTGAAGGGTCTTTGTAGCCCTGGGAGCTGGGGATGGCTGCTGGGGATGAATCTCCTCTAATTTGTGTATTACCTCCAGGACGGGGAGAGATTTTCATGGATATTAAGGTGTCGGTTGACAGCCTATTTTTCTTTCAAAAAAGATGTCATTTTGTGTATCTTTGGCTTGGACTGTTTCCAGCAAGAAGTCTGTTGTCATTTTCATCTTTGTATCTCTGTACATAATGAGACATTTTATTTGTTTTTGTGGGTTTTCAGCAATTTGATTTTGATATGGTCTGGCATACTTTTCTTCCTTTCTATTCTCTGCCAGGGGTTCATTGAAATTCTTGGATCTGTAGTTTTATAATTATTATCACATTTGGGAAAAGTTGTAGTCATTATTTCTTTAAATAGTTTTTCTGTCCGCTCTCCCTCCCCCACCCCGGGGCTCCGGTTACACATATATTAGGCCACTTGGTGCTGTCCAGGCTCAACGGTGTTCTGTCCACTTTCACCCCCACGGATTTTCCTATGTTTCATGCGGCCATGCCTTCGAGTTCACCGATTTTTCCTTTTAAAGTGTTTAATCCGCTGTTAAATTCCGTGTGTGTGTGTGTGTGTGTGTGTGTGTGTGTTAGCTCACACATTGCACTTTTTAACTCCAGAAGTTCAATTTGGGCCTTTTAAAATACACTCCCTTTTCGTCTTCTTTATGCTCAGGGTTTTCTCTGCTTTCTCGGACGCATACCTGGTTTGCCGTCTATTTTTCTCATTCTGTCATCTGGTTATTTCTGGATCGGTTTCTATAGACTCATCTTTCTTCCTCCTATGGGTCACATTTTCCTCTTTTTTTTTTTTTTTTTTTGCATTCCTGGTAATTTTTGATTGGATGCCAGGCACTGACATTTTCCTTTGTTGGGTGCTAAAGGGTTTCATATCCCTTTAAATATTTTTGGCTTTGTTCTGAGATGCAGTTAAGTTACTCAGAGACAGGGTGAGCCTTTCAAGGCTCGCTCTTAACTTTGTAAGCAGATCTGGGTCAGCCTCTAGTTGGGCAGATTTGACCCCATTCCAGAAGCAACATCCTTCTGAGGCCTCTACTCAACGCCCTATGGTTAGAGGGCTTGCCGCTCTGGGTGGGGGAAAGATGACCGACTCTTGTTCCTACGCGACCCCGCGACCCCCGGGGACGGTTCTGTCGTCCCTTCCCATTGCTCTTTCTTCAGCTCGTGGTCTTCACAGGCTCACGCTCGGCCAGCACTGACTAATCAGCACTGATCCGTGAAGACAGGGAGAAGCCTCCGCCGACCTCTGAAACCCGTTCTCTCGGTGAAGCTCCGCCTTCTCCGGGGACGCGCATGTGCGTTACAGGGGTCTTGGAGTCTCTGACTCTGCGTTCCGACTTAGAATTCTGGACTTTGTTTGGGTTTCCCTTCTCTGGGACGGAGGCTGGAAATTCTTTCCAGGGACCATGGTAGGGCTCACCCGAGGCGCTTCCCTTTCCTCAGGGCTTACTGACCTGAGCTGCCTTTTGTCCAGTGTCTGAAAACCACAGTTTCATTCCTGTGCGTGCGTGTGTGTGTGTGTGTGTGTGTGTGTGTGTGGGGTTTAAGATTGGAGGGTAAGTCTGCTCTCACTCCATTTTGGCTGGAAACAAAAATGCTTGTCATGACTTCTCAGAAGGAGTTGACAGCGGGGCATAGGCCCCCTTTGCCTTCCCCCTTTCCTCTTGCTTGTTACCTGGGATTAAGACATGATGGCTGGAGCTCCAGGAGCTTTTCTAGGCCAGGAGGTAACTTACTCAATGGAAACTGCGCACGAAGGGTGTAGGAAAAGGGACATGGATGAGCAGCCACACCACCTCTGCAGAGCCGACGTCTCCGCTTCTTTTACTTGTGATAATAAGTCCTTATGTGTTTAATGCTGAGTTAGTCTGTGCTTTCTGCTTTGCTGGCAGGCCCAATTCTAATGCATACAGCCCCCGACCCAGCACACCCGCATCTCCCTCCCAGACATCTGAACTGTGCCCCGAGGATATGGCCCCACAATGGGGAGAGATACATCTGGCACTGCCCCCATCCGTGGGTCATTCCATCTGGCTCTGGGCCGGGCTTCTCCTCTGCCCTCTGAAGCTGGCCCCTGGTGGCCCTTCCTCCAGACTCTGCTCCCTGACTTTAACTTTGCCCCTGCACCTCAGAGCCAACCCCTAGACACGGTTCTACGGTCCTGGCCCCACTCATCTTGCAAGGTGCGGCGGCGCAGGTGGTGCAGCTGCGGAGCCCTGTGAAGAGAGCGGTGGTGAAGGGGGTCCCGCGGGGTGAGTGGGGCTGTGCTGTCGGAGGAGGGCAATTTGGTGGTTTGGGGCAGAGCGGTGCGAGGGCTTGGCTTGAATGATTTGCCTTCACTCCCATTTCTGCCACCCACTGAGTCTCGTCCGTGGCCGAGTAACCAGCCCTGGCTGGCTGCTGTCCACCCCACGCTCTGCCCTCCCCACTGCAGCCCCCCAGCCCAGCCCAGCAGCACTCCTGGTCTGCCCACAGTGGTTCCGGAAGGCAAGCCTGAGGCCGCTGGGGTCCGAGGAGGCGGCGGCGGCCGGAGGCTTTGGGGAAGCCCATCAAAGAGACTCACAGCAGAAACAGCCCCTCTTCTCTCTAAAGATGCATCGAGTACGTGGTGATCTGGGCACCAGGGGCCGCTTTGGGGCATGTGGCAGCCAGGCCAACTCGTTGAACCCGGGACAGCAGACAGATGGGAGGGTCCGAGAGCTGGTGACGCGGCTGCGAGGTGCCAAAATACGCACCCTGCACTCCCGTCCTTGGCCGTCACCACGACTTGTGGCCACAGCCCATGTGGTGGGGGGGGGGGGGGTCCAGAGTCACTGTTTCCCGCATCCTCATGAGGCACGAAGGTCTGGTGGCGGCGGGGACCCCTGGACCAGCTCTCGGTACACTGTGCACCCCAGAAGCCCTTGATCTCCTGCCCTGAAGGCGAGAACGGTGGACGCAGGGAACACAGGGATCCGAGTGGTCCCCACGCCACCCGAGGGCACACAGAGGACTCCTTATTCTCCATAATGTTTCTATATTTTACATTGAAAAGGGAAAGAGTTAAAACAGTCGGAACACAATGTGGGTGATTGTCACGTCCACGCGGCCTGCAGCTGCACACGCTTTGTTCCTGTGCTTTTCTGGAAGGAAATAAAAGGCAGGGATGAGCCGCCCACCCGCCCGCCTGCCCTCCCTCCCTCCCCCGAGCCGGGTCTGCAGGCCTGTTGGCCTGGGCGTGCGGCAGCCCCTGCTCTGGGTGCAGGATGCGCCCCGGCTCTGCCCGGGTTGGGGGCGGCCCCCACCCTGCCGGCCTTGTGCCAACTCATGTTCCTCCCCGCAGCCCGCTGGCTCCTGGCAGAGAGCAGATGGCAGCACCGCGGGCCACCAGACGTCCTCCGACACGTCCTGCCCCGCCACCGCTCCGGCCCTGCGGCCTTCCAGAGAGCTGGGGGCTCCCAGGGTGGGGCTGGGGGAGGGCAGGGGCAGTCGGGGTCAAGGGGAGGTTTGCTGTCTCTGTTTCTCTCCCGGGGAGCTGCTTTCGGACCCAGTGTGACCGGGGTCCCACGTCACTGCTTGGGATTCGAAAGATGGCCCCAGCAGGGTCCCAAGGGGCAATTCTCAGGGGCAGGGAGCCTTGACCACCTTCTGCCCAGCGAGTCCCCTGGCCCTTCCGGTCCTTTCCACGTGTCTCGCTGTCCCCCACCAGAGGCCCGGGGTCCCCTCCGCTCCTGGGTTCGGCAGAAGACGACCAAGGACGGGCTGGCTGGCTGGCTGGCTTGGTGGCCAGGAGTGGGGGAGGGTAGGAGCAGGTCTGGGGAGGACAGGTGGATATCTGAGGGAGAAAGTAGGGCTGGGGTCATGCACTCGGGGTGCTGGGAGCAGGGTTCAAATCCCATTTCGGCTCAGGCCTGAGTGACCTTGGGGAGTCACCCTGCCTCTGTATCTATAGAGTTTACCCCTCTGTAAAATGGGTCTAATATTGACAGCTCAGGGGTTATTAAAAAGGATGTAAAATGTCCACCCCGGTGCCTGCTTCGTTGGACCGCTGCCTCCCGCCTCCCGCCTCCGCGGGCATTAGAGACACTGACCATGCCCTCTGGCTCCGTGCATGTACTTGATCTCTATTCGGCCTCGTCTGGGGCCCCAGGGCCACCAGGCCACCTCCGCCCTGAGTAGATGACACCCTGAAAGCCGGGTCCTGACGCTCCATGTGCAGCGCGACTGTCCGGACAGCCTGTCCCTTGGGCCGGCACACACGTGGACCAGACTCCGGGCGCTGGGGGCTGTCCCTCCGCTATTGTTACTAAAGAAAACCTGACGGGCGCCTGGGTGGCTCAGTTGGTTAAGCCTCCGACTTCAGTTCAGGTCAGATCTCACGCTCGTGGGTTCCAGCCCCGCGTCAGGCTCTGTGCTGACAGCCAGCTCAGAGCCTGGAGCCTGCTTCCGGTTCTGTGTCTCCCTCTCTCTCTGCCCCCCCACCCCCGCTCATGCTCTGTCTTTCTCTGTATCAAAACTAAATAAAACATTAAAAAAAATTAAAAAAGAAAAAAAAAAAAGAAAACCCGAACTCCCGGCCCGCGTGTCTGGAGACACGGATGCGTTCACCGTGGAACACGGTGTGGGTATTTCTAAGCCCCGGCGCACCCCGGGCCTCCCAGCCTCCCCCTGCCTCCCACACTCCCGCCCTGCCCGCTCCCGCTCGGCCCAGACGCAGCCTCTGAGGTCTCGCAGGACTTGCAAAGGGACCATCGTGGATGGTGTCGCTGGAGGTTTTCTCCGCTTGTGAGCGTATCCAGGAGGGGGGCTGGAGCCCCTGCGTGTCCTCTGGGGGTCGTGTTGGCGAGCGGCACCCAGGGGACCGGAACCTGCGCATGGGGGTGGTGTCGCCTTTCTGGCGGCCCTCCCCCCCTTGCCCTGGGGATGGACTGTGCTGTGTGCAGAAGCACCTGGCCACCGCCAGGTGCTATGCAGGTGCCTCACCGCTCCCCGCAGCCTCTGAGAGGACAGTGACTTTGCTGCAGCCGCGAGCAAGAGACCAGCTGAGCTTCCTGGCCCCTCTCTGCCCACTGGCCTAGCCCGGGGGGGGCCTTGCCTCTGGGGCCCAGTCCGCGAACCCTGCGTTTTATAGCCCTCCCCTGGGGCTCCAGCCAACCACAAGTGATGCTCTGCTTGGTCGAGGACTTCTTAGGTTGTAAGGGTCACAAATCCAACTCCCAGAGGCTTCAATATAAAGGGAACTATTGGCTTACGTAACTGAAAATACAAGCTTCAGTTAAGGCTCGATCTAGCAGCTCAAAAAACCACCATCACCCAGGACCCAGCTGTGCTCAGTCTCTCTGTGTGGTTTCATCCTCGGGCTCCAAACGGTGGCCCAGCAGCCCCAGGCATTCCCCTCTTAGGAGGTGACATGGGAGGCAAGGTCGCACCCCACTCCAGGGCAGAGAGAGATTGAGAGTCATTTTTGGTAGCACTGAACACTTCCTGAAATATCCTCTTACTGACTAGAATTAGGTCACGTGCCCATCGCTGACCCCTGACAGTAGCCGGGGGGTGGGATTCGCTTCCTGGCCTAGGCCAACCACGGCCACTCTCAGAGCAGGATCGGGGTCAGTGCTGGAGAATCGAGGCTCAGCCGGCCAGAGATGCAGACGGGGTCACAGTGACGGTGCGACATCACGTACTGAGGGCCTGCGGCATCCAGGACCTTGTGCGGGGCTCACATGCGTCACCTCCCGGCAGCACGGAGCAGGATTGCCACAAAGACAGTAATGCCCCCCAGCCACGGCCACACCATTCAAAGCCACAGAACTGGGGGAGGGGTGCCGGGTCCGGTTTCTGTTTACGGCAGGGGCCGTGTGCAGGTCTGGAGCCAGACCCGGCCTGAGCTAAGCCCTCAGTGTACCCGGCCGTGGCATTGGCCCACCCCGGAGGACACGGGAGCGTGTGACAATGTCTGCTTCCGGCCTCAGGCACCTGCAGACGGGGTCTGTGGCCAGGTAGTGTGTTCTGACCATGGCGTGCTGGGCAGGCGTGCCTCGCCGGAGGTGACGGCCTCCCAGCCGAGGGTGAGGGGCGGGGGTGGGGGAGACGTGCCGGCCTCCCTCCCACACGCCCCTGCGGTGGGACAAGCCGAGTGTGCCTCCCACAGCCCTCAGTGGCCACCGTGGTAATTGTGGTTAACATGCCGTTTATAAGCCTGTGACCCACCCGGACTGACTGGAATTGAGGGGTCCCAGGGTTGACTTTGGGACCCCAAGTGAGACAAGGGGCAGAGTTCTAGAAGCGCATGCAGCCAAGCGCGTGGGTATCGGCCTTTTATCCAACCCCAGGATGACTGTTCCCTGTGCTGGGCTCAGCGCCTGGGGGCACGGCCAAAGTAGGGAGAAAAGAGAACCCGGTCCCCTTGGTCCAGCTAAAGCCACAGGCCCTTGCATTGTTTATATCTGGCCCAAAGTGGGCTCGATGGACACTTTATTACACTCCCTACCTAATGCCTAAATTCTCTGTACAGCTTCCCTGCTCCAGTCATTCCACTCTGTTTGCATACCCCTAGGGATGGGGAGCTCATTACCATTCAAGCAGTTAGCTCCATTTATAGATGGCCTTGAACTTTATTAGCTACTTACCAAATATTATGTCTTGAATAAATGACTAAACAAAATAACTATTTTAATATCAAATCTCCAAGCACCTCACTGTAGAGGCAAACAGCCAGAAACATACAATAATACTGGGAACAAAGGCATTAAGGAGTGCCTCTGTAATCCAGTGCAGGGAGAGAAAATTATGACCAGTGGACCAAAGCCGGCCCTCTCCCTGTTTCTAATACTTCCTGCAAACTAAGAATGGTTTTTATGTGCTTAAATGCTTGGGGGAAAAAATAAAAAGAAGACTATTTCACAACATGTAAAATGATATGAAATTCAAAATCCAGCGTCCATAAATAGAGTTCCACTGGAGCGTAGCCACCTCGTCATTCACATCTCTTCTGAGGCTACTTCCCCGCGGCGGCGTGAGTGTCTGTGACAGAGACAGTCTGGCCCACAGAGCCTAAAATATTTACTCTCTGGCATTTTATAGAAAAACGTGCCGCCCCTTATCCAGTTCATGCTCACAAGCCACGTCACCCCATTCTGTGGGTGAGGAAACTGAGGCTCCAGGGTCAGGGAGCTCTGAGCTGACACGTGGCAGGACATGAGGGGCTTGGTTCCTAGAATGGAAGCCTGATCCCAAAGCCCCGGGACCTCCCTCAGACGGCCCTCTGACGCTCTGAGAGCCAGGTCCTTCCTGCTGTCGCTGCGGGCCTAGCCTCCTGGGACAGCCCATCCTGCTGCGTGACTCCTGACCTGACCAGGGACGCGGCTGCTTCGGGGGCCGGAGCCGGTGCAGGAGGCTCACTGATGTGCCGGCGCTGCGTGTCAGAAGAATCAAGGCTGCTTCCCCAGCAGCTGCTGAGGCCTCGGAAAGTGGGTCAGGCCCCGGGAGGGGACGGTCCATTTTTAGCTTTCCATTAGGGCCTCATTCATTAATTCCTTCATCTGATATTTACTGAGTAGCTACTCTGTGCCCCCTCCCCACCCCTCTGGCCACAGGGACTGAGGACACCGGTCCGCCGGGGAGCGGCGGGGGTCTCAGCCCTGAAGGTGCCCATGCCTGGACAATCCTGGAAAGGAGTGCCAAGCGGAGGCGTGGCCCAGGTCAAGGGCAGCCCCCAGCACGGCCTTCCGGCCGAGAGAGGCAGCAGCCAGGCTGGACATGAAGGGGCAGCCATGTGGAACCCGAGGGGACAGCGTGTGACAGTGTGTGGCGGGGAAGGTGGCGAGGCGGCAGGGGTGGGCGGGTCAGGGGTCTCGGGACACTAGAAGCCTTGCCCTTGGGTGCCATCGGGCAAGGGGCCCCATGCCCAGCTCTGGGACTGGGCCAGGGCCTCAGGCAGGCTGGGAGATGGAAGGCTCGTCCTGGAGCCACAATGCAGAGGGGGCACTGGAGCCCAGAGTGACCGGAGTCCTGTGTCGGGCAGCAGGGGTGAGGGGAGGAAGGGGAGAGGAAAGCCAGAATCAACGTGTGGGCCCTGGAAGCCAGCGGCAAGTAGCGGGGGAGACAGACAAGGACTTTGGAGGGCTTCCCGCCCCCCAGGCACGCTCCTGGGTTTCTGAGCTCTGCGGGCAGAATGGCCACGGAGAAGGACCCACTCGTTCCGGGGACTGTGGTCCAGTGCGTGGCCCACTGGATGCCCGGGGGCCCCTGGCATGGAAAGGGCAGGGAGCTGAGGGCCCTCCCCCCGGGCCTGGCCGACACCTCTGCTCACTGTGGTGTCAGTCAGCGCCTCTGGTTTTGGGGTGAGCAGTGGCCTGTGCTGCCGCTGGCGAGGGGGGCCCGGTGCTGACTCCAGAGGGGGCCCGAGAAGGCACTGGGCCTTCTGGAAGTCTCTGACCTATCTTCCCCCAAGTCATGGCCGATCGTTGTCTCAGAGAGAAGTATGGAGCAGGATCTCTTTGGGAAAGGCCCTGAGGAGCTCCGTCATCTCATCCGGGGCGTGGGTGCCTGGAGGGTGCCCCTCTCTTGGGCCCCGTCCTCCCCCCCTTCATGCTATGAGCCTGAGGCGGCCAGGGGGAGGAGGAGGGCATCAGGTAACCGTGGTTTATTGTCCAAACCCAGACACTGGCTACTAACTGTGCTGGGGAGACAGGGGAAACTGAGGCAGGCTGTGCCCCTCCCCCGCCAGGCTCAGCTCTGGGCCCGCACCCTCCCGATGCCCCCTGTCCTCGCCCTCAGACCCCGTGCACCACTGTCCATTCTCCGTTCGGCCAGACGCTCATTCCTGCCACAAGGAACTTTCGCCGGGCTTTGCCGCAGGTGCTGGGGCCACAGTAGCATCTGGCAGACGTAAATCAGCAAGTCAGTCAGTCGTGTTGGTGGGACATGACTCTGCCACCGCAGTGGACCTGAGGCCTGAGTCGGAGAGGCGTCCCTGCGGCGGTAGGCTGGACACAGAGGCTTCCTGAAGACAGGGGCGGCCGGAGAGCGGGGTGGGCGGCTGGAGGCTGTGTGGCTCTCAGCGGTGGGGCTGCGGCTGGACGTGACCCGAGGCTGCCTGAGTGGCCCCAAGTCTGCTCAGGCCCTGGGTCCCAGCCACGCAGAAGCCGGGCTGTGGGGGGCAAGCTTGGGCAGGACAGGGCTCTGCCAAGTGTGGCTTGGGCAGGTGGGGGCTGGGCAGGTGGGGGTGGGCAGGTGGGCAGGTGGGGGGTGGGCATGGCCAGGCTGCGAGCAACCATGTCTGCTCTCTGCACTCGCTGGGCCCACTGCCCGTAAGCAAGTCACTTCCCTGCACAGCGGGTACCTCAGCCTGCCCCCTTCACAGGACTGTGGGGGCCCATGTAGACCAGCGGTCTGTCCTCAGGGCAACGGATCCCTCATGGGGGGGCAGCTTGTTTACGGGACAATTGTTTACCCCTCAAGAGCCACCTGCAGACCCCCCCTTGCCCACCCACCCCAAACCGTTACAGCAAAATCTTTGCCGAGTTTCCTCAAGACACCGAACCCAGAGTTGCCGAAGCCACGAGCGCAGAAAGCCCACCTCCGGGTCCGTTCACAAGAGAACGGACAGCAGGGAACCCATAGACGTGGGCACGTGGGTTCACGGCCGCCCGAAGGGGAAGGAACCGCGTATCCATCCACAGATGGAAGTTTCCCCACAAACCACAGGTGGCATCAGCCTTAGGAAGGAGGCACGTTCTGACACCTGCCCCAGCCGGGCGAGCCTTGAGGGCCCGACGCTGAGTGCAAGAAGCCAGACACAGAAGGACAAGTCCCGGACGAGTCCCCTGGCACTACGTCCCCAGAGGAGTCAAACCCACCGACAGAAGGAGAATGGGGAGCACCAGGGCTGAGGACGGCACGGGAGTCCGAGTTTGGGGGGCGGAGCTTCAGTCCCATAGGAAGGCAGTGTTCCGGAGATGGACGGTGGTGGCGCCCGCGCAGCGGTGTGGGCGTGCCTGGGACCCCTCAGCCGCGCACCTGAAAATGAGGGGAGGGGCGCCTGGGGGGCTCAGTCGGTTGAGCCTCCGACTTCAGCTCAGGACACTATCTCACGGTATGTGGGTTCAAGCCCCGCATCGGGCTCTGTGCTGACAGCTCGGAGCCTGGAGCCTGTTTCAGATTCTGTGTCTCCCCCTCTCTGTCTGTTCCTCCCCCACTCATGCTGTCTCTCTCTCTCAAAAATAAAAACTTAAAAAAATTTTTTTAAATAAAAAGAAAAGAAAACGAGGGGAAAGTGGGGGATGGGCATGGAAGAGGGTGCTTGTTGGGATGAGTGCTGGGTGTTGTCTGGAAACCAACTTGATGGTGAGTTATATTTTAAAAAAAGATGGTAGATTTTATGTTACGGATAGCTTAGCACGGTCTAAAAACATAGGAGGAAAACCAAACCAAAACGACCTCTGCCGACCCTGAAACCACTGCAGCCTGGAGCCCCGACCCTATGGGTGTGCCCTCCACTCCCCATCCTGAGCCCCAGCGAGGACTCTGTCCAGGTAGCAGGTGGCGGGAAGCCAGTAGAAAACTTGGCATTGCACCGTGGCTGTCTGGGCCAAGCGATTGGCCACGTGGGGCAGAAGCGGCTGTGTTTGGCGTGGGACGTCTGTGTGACAGTGTCTCTCTGAGTCCAGACTGGCCCACGAGTCTGGGGCCTGGGAGGGAGGAGAGACCGTTCGAACGCCCGTCCCCACTGGCTGGAGTCATGGGGGGGTCCTGCAAGGCTCTAGGAAAACCAGAGAAGGAGACTGACTGCTTGCCCTGGGGTGGGGAGGGGGCCCAGGAGGGGGTGGCGTGGTTCTGGAGGGAGGCTGGCAGGCTGGCCTCAGGGGGGCGCTCTGTGCTGGCCCCACGGCCAGAGGGCCAAAGGGCTTGGGAGCGCCGGGGACCGAGTCGTTGAGGTGTGGACAGGGTTCACTCAGCGGTCAGACTCCTAAATGAACAGCCCTTTGTACCTCAGAGGGGGGCCTGGAAGACCTTGGTCCCCGTGGTGGAACCAGGATGAGGGATGTTTGGGCTCCAAACAAAGACCCCTTAGGGACGGTGGGCTTTCGGCAAGCCTAATGCGTCTGGGATCCTTCCTAAAATAACACTGTTCAGAAAAAAAACAAGAGCTCGGTTGTGCAGCCCCGAGGAGTTCAGATGTGCCCACTTGTGGCCCCGGCGCGGCGCGTGCCCTGGCTCCCCAGAGGGGGTGGCGTGAATGAGGCCTTCTTTCAGAGGCCCCCCCCCACCTCTCTGAAGGGGAAACAGACTCAGAGCCATGAATGGGGCACTGGACTCAGCCCATACTTCCTCTTAATGAGCTGTTCCTTTTTAGTAACTGGTTTCAGACAGTGCGTCTGCCCTTCTGAGAGGGGGGCTGCCCCCTGCCTGCCCTCCACCCCCTCCATGTGCCCTGGGGTCGGGCGGGGGGGCGGGGGAGAGGAGCGCCCCGGGAGGGCTCAGTTACCCCAGAGCAAGGCCGCCTGCCCTAAGCTCCCTGCAGTGGCTGGTGGGCCTCTCTGTGCCCCTGGCCCTCGGGGAAGCCCCCCCCTTCCTGCCTTAAGGTCTTTGCCTTCTGACCTTGGTGGAAAGGACTCTGAGTCCAGAAAGGACAGGGTGACTCCCAAGGGTGATTGAATTGCGGGTTCCAGTGAAGGCTCTCAAATTTCTGCCCCCCTTTGTCCCCTTGGGCCCCTTAAAGCCACCCCATCTGCGGGCCGGTGGCAGCCCACCTGTTTGTCACTGTCCCCGGAAGACCCGTGGTGGGTGCCGGAGCGGCCCCGGGTCCCGATCCCCGCTAGGCCCGCCGCTTCGGAGCCCTCCGGCAGCCAAGCTGGAGAACTGGACCGGGTTCCTAAGTTCGGCAGCGGCGCCTGGCCCCGGTCGACAAATCGAGGGGAGGCCGTCACCTTTATCGACCGCTTGGGGTGAATAGGCACACGTTTCACTGTGGGGACATCACGAGGTGTCACCCCAGGCCCCGCTGGGGTGTTAGGCAGTAGTTGGTGTCTGTGCCTTGTGACCTTTCTGAAAGCTAAGTTATCCTAAGTTGGAAAAGACCCCCGGCCCCCAGGGTCTGGATGAGCGACGTGGGGCCGCATGCACCCTGCTCTGCAGAGGAGGGTGTTCCAGACGTTGGGACCGGAAAGGGAACTGGGCTTGGTGCGCAGCCTGGTCAGACGTGAGGCCGGGACACGCCGCCAGCGTGCTGTGAACGTGACGTCCGGTCCAGCTCCCACATATGGGCTCTCTCTGCTCCGAGGAGACGGCTTCTCCAGCTTCCTCTGGATCCGTGTGGCCTTCGGGAAGTCAGAGGGCTGCGTCCACATTCCGTGCCCAAACTGGTGAGTGGCCACTATCACCAGGACCAGGGCCCCAGAGGATCTTGTCCACGCCTCACGGCCTGGGGTCAGGAAAGCGTCATCCTGATGTTGCAGTGAGACGCAGGACTCCTGTCTCCGTGCTCACAGGGAGCCCAGCCGGGAGGGGAAGCTGGGTCTCTGGGTTTCTGGAAGGTTTGCATCCGTTCCTGGCCGCCTAGTTCAGGGCGGAGATGCGGCCGGCAGAGGGGACATCTGGAGAAAGGAAGGGCATCTCCTGGGTCGACGGAGCTGGGGTGCCCAGGTCCCGGTCTCGCACTGCGCTCCCCCTGCTGTAGGGGAGGGGGGCTGCCTGGGAGAGGGCGGAGAGAAAGCAGCCCCCGCTGGCATGTGCCCCTGCCTGGAGCTTCCAGACCCTTTGTAATTCAGGGGAACGGCCGGGCCTGGCTTCCCGCAAGCGTTACTTTTCAACTCTCGAGTTCACCTGGGACCTGGAAATAATTAACGGAGACACGAGCTCACCGCCCAGCACATTAGAAAGTTCCTTGTTAAGAAAACCCTGCCCTTTGGCTGGCGGGCGGTCGGCTGCTGGAAGTCAGACCGTGGACCCGAGCCGGTGGCAGCAAGCAGGTCCTGCCCTAGTGGGAGTCTGGGAGCCTCGAAACCGGCTTCAGGGCCGTGGGCTGCACTGGGGAGCTCACGTGGATTGGGCTCAGGGATGGCCCATAATAAGGTGACCGAGGTGGTGACACTTTATTTTCTCTTCTTTAAAATTTTTTATTTTTTATTATTTTTTAGACATTTTACTTAGATCCAGGTTAGTTAACATACAGTATAAAATGGCTTCTGGAATAGAATTTAGGGACTCATCACTTACATGTAACACCCAGCGCTCATCCCAACAAGGGCCCGGCACCCACGGAGCCCATCCCCCCACCTCCCCTCCAGCAGCCCTCACTTTAGGTGGTGACCCTTAACCAGGAACCCAAATTAGGAATCAGAAACGGCCAGGCAAGGGGCGGAGGGAACCGCATTCCAGGCTGGGGAACAGCCCTTGCAAACACCCTGTGTCAGAAAGGAGCTGGGTGGGAAGCCGGAGTGGTAAGAACAGGGGAGATATGTGGGGCCCGGGCGGTGGCACGGACCTGTCCGGTGGGACCCGCGTGGCCTGCTGGGGCGTTTGGTCTTCACCTTGAGGACGCTGGATTCCGTGAGGGCCGGGCAAGGGAACGAAGAAGGTCAGGCATCTTCCAAAAAGACCCACCTTCACCACCTTCCTAGAGAGGGAGGAATTTGCTTACCCACCCCGCCCCCCAGCCTCTCCTCCCAAGCGGTACATCTGGCTCCTTCAAGACTCATTCTTGAGAACGAGCCGGGGTAACCACGGCTTTTCACTAACCTCCCCCCACCTCCTCTCTTAGCCCGCATCCGGGCGGGCCGGGAGGAGCCTGTGCACCGGGGCACCAGGACTGGGCGGGGCCTGGGAGGCCACCGAGAACGGGCAGGCGCCAGCCCATCCTCTGCGTAATCGCGATGATGTCAATGACGGACGGCCAGCATTGACAGAGCCTTCCCTGTGCCCAGGTGCGGTTATGTGAATTTCCTCACTGATGTGGCTGAACTTCATGAGATGGAGAAGTTCACGACCTCACTGTACAGGGCAAACAGAGGTGCAGAAAGGTGGAGCGGCCTGCCCAGGGCCACGGCCCAGTCCGTCCGGCTGGTGCGCATTAGCGCTGCCCGCTGCCACCCTGCAGGGGCAGGTTTGGGGCGGAGCCCCTCCTTGAGGGCCCCTCCACCCCCCCCAGGAAGGCCACATGTCCTGCCCCCCAGCCGCGGCTGATTGGTCCAGGCAGACACTGGCCAGGAGGGCAGCCAGTTTGAGGTGCTGGGACCTCAAAGGTGAGTGGGACCAATCAGCATCCGTGTCTCGGGCGGCCAGGGAGAAGCAGAGAAAGGGAGTCTGGCTGGGGTGGGTCCAGAGAGCCAATGAGAGATCCTGGAGGAAGACCAGAACTCGGGACTGGAGACGCCAGAGCCCAGGGCAGAGGGGAGCGGGGGAGAGGCTGGACCACAAAACCTGCCTCTGGCGACCCAGAGCCACTCTCTCCAGCTCCCCCAGGCTGGCCGTCCAGCTGCCCCAGGTCCTCTGTGGGGCGGAGACCCCTGTCACTTTACCCATCTCCCCTTACAGAGGGTGGGTCCACCGAGGTGTGAGGGGGGGGTCCCAGGAGAGCTCTTTGGGGACACCACCTGCTTCCTGTTCCCCTCCGTCCTCTTTCTGCTGCTGAAATCAGGAGGGGACCCAAGGGACAGATGTCAGGCCCGACATCAAGCAGGGAGCCTGGCATCCTGTTGCTCTGCCCCCGTGTCTCGCTCTGGTGGGTCACTGACGGTGAACCTGGGTCCCCCTCTCCCGCCCGCCCCGACCCCCGGCCGCAACAGAGGTCAGGAAGGGGTCGCTGTCCTTATTTGGAGATCCAAGTGCAGTACCGGGAGCCGGGGAGGAGTTAGGCTGAAATGAGGGAGGAGGGTGAGGCCCCGGGCACAGAGCAGGCACACGGGGCCTAGTTAACACCCAGCAGAGAGGACCGGCCATGTGCAGCCCAGGGCGCCCTTTCCTCCGACACCGCCCCGACCCGCTGACCTCTCTGCCTCCTCCCAGCTCCGCCGGCCCCCACCCTGCCCACTGGACTTCCGTTTGGAGGGTTTGCAAACTTGGCCTTGAAGCTGACCCAGAAAAACCGACGCAGGAAGGCTGCTGGGTGGCCTACAGAATAAACCAGAGCCGGTGGCTGTGACACCAGTGGGGGGCGGGGGGGGGACAGTCGGCAGTGGCTTTTGGCCAAAGGCCTACTTGGAAAATTGGGCCCATGGAGCCCTTCGGGGAGGGCCCGTGTTCTGGTAGTTTCTTTCAGGAGTTACTGGGTGAGGGGACGCTCAATGGTTGCATCTCAGGCCCCGATTAGCGCGGAGATGACCCTGGGGAGGGGTCGGGGCGGGGGAGACCGGGCTTGGGTCGCACACACAGGTCCCTCTGGAAGCCCTTGCCTCCCCCAGGTCCAAACCAACCCAGCTTTTGCAGAGGCTGCGTCTGTGACTCGTCTCTCTCCCTGACCCCCCACCCCCATATCAGACGTGAACAGTAACACTGGAGGCCTTGCTGCCCCGATGCCCTGAGGCCTGGGCGCCACGCAGGCTCCCAGGGAAAGGGGGGCCCCAGGTGTGGACTCCTTAATTACAGAAAGGTAAAGGTGCCTGCATTTCTTCCCCCGTGCCCTGCGCTGCCGTCGGTGCCGGCACCGCTCTCCTGTACGTTAGGGCTGGCTGGGCCTGTGTTTCCAGTTCCAACTTCTCCCAGCCGACCGTGGGCCCCCGCAATCTGATTCAGCTCCGCACCCCACCCCCTGCCTCCTTACCCGGGGCTCCCGACCCAGAGCTGCTTGTGTACCAGTCACTGAAGCCGCCACACTCGGCCCCCCTGGCCCCGGGAACCTCCCTCGTGTCCAGCCTCCGTGCCTCTGGCCTGGCCGCACCCGTGCGTGGGCCCGGCCTCTTCCAACCTGACTCATGCCCCAAAGCCACCCTGGGCCGTCTGCTCTTTCACGCCGGCCTCCAGGTGTGGGGATGCCCCCAAGGGGCCACGTGTGAAGGCCGACGTCAGTTCTGAGAGAGGCTCTGGGACCCACCGGAACCGGGCGGCACGGGGCTGTCCCCAGGCCGGCTCCCGTTCCGCTCTGCGCCTGCCAGGGCAGCAGGCATACACCTAGTCTCTTCCCTGCCCAGATTTGGAAGCCGCTGCAGGAAAGGACTCCTCAGCAGCTGGGTGTCTCCACGGCCACTGCACACTGGCCCCTTGGTTTCCATGTCCGCTGCCCCCTGGGCTCCAGGAGCTGGCACTGTTGGCCCTCTGCTTTTGGCACCTGCAGACGTAATCAGATGTTGGGGTCCAAGCAGGACTCACTGTTTCTTTGCAGCTGAATCTTTTTTTTTAATAAAAATTTTTAATGTTTATTTGTTTTTGAGAGACAGAGAGAGACAGTGCGAGCAGGGGAGGGTCAGAGAGAGAGGAAGACACAGAATCTGAAGCAGGCTCCAGGCTCTGAGCTAGCTGTCAGCACAGAGCTCGACATGGGGCTCAAACCCATGAACTGTGAGATCATGACCTGAGCTGAAGCCGGACGCCTAACCTACTGAGCCCCCAGGTGCCCTGCAGCTGAATCTTTAGCGTCACTTCTTGACACTCTTGCTCCCTCTTCAGAGGCCCCAGAACACAGACCTCGTAATGGCCCCTAAATGTGTCACACTGCAGGGCCCCAAAGACACAGATCTGACGAACCGGAGGACCTGGGATGGAGGTGGCAGGGATAGTCAGGCGGATGGCCAGTTGTGAGCGCTGGCAGAGGGCATGGTGCCCGCTGGAGCCCTGGTGTGCAGCCCCAGGGTTGGGCACCTTTATTACTGTCGTCTTGCTCAGACGGTGACTGAGGCACAGAGGGGCTGATTGCTTGCCCAGCGTCACACAGCAGTGAGTGAGTGCTGGAGAACGGAGTTAAGTCCAGAAAGTCAGGCTTCTGAACACACACTTTTGACTGCCCTATGGGCTCATCCTCCATATCCACCTTGGCTGATTCTGAATTCCTTTTGTCTCGGACCCTGAATCCCGGCCCTTGTTTTCGTCTCTGGGGGGCTGCTGTAACCGTCAGCAGAGACCGGGTAGCCTAAACCATCTCCGCCCCTGGCAGCCGTGCACCGTGGCTTTGATCGGAGCCGTCTGGCCGGCTGAGACCTAGCAGGCAGCCCTGATGACCTCCGCGTCGCCGTCAGGGCCATCCCCCTCCGTCTCCACCAGTTTTAAAGCGAAGTCACACATCACTGTGTCAGGTGAAGGCATACGGCGGGACGCTTAGATTTGCACACACTGTGAAATGCCCACCACGTCGGTTGAGTTGATATCCGGCACCAGACAGGTACGATAAGGGGAGAGAACAAAAGATTCCCCCACGAGGAGGGCTCTTAGGACCTTAGGATCTCCCTTAGCTTAATCACATGTAACCGTATTCACTATGTTGTAACCATGTTAACTGTATGTAACTATGTAACCGTAACTATAGAACTGTGTTAACTACATGTAACCATAACTATATGGAATCATACTAACTATACGTCACCATGTTGTGCGTTCCCTCCCTGGGACTTAGTTGTTTCATAACCTTCGGCCTCTCCCGCCAGCTCCCGCCTCTCTTTTCCAGAAGAATCTCGTGGGTTTGCAGACCAATGGTGGCCCCGTGGTGTCCTGTGGGATTGGAGGCGTCCAGGAGCTCCCCCGCTCCGCCCGCCTCCTTCCCTCGCTGTCCCGGCCGGGCCGCCTGGCTCTGGCCCTCGGCCACGGCCTCTGTGCCCCGTTCTGCACACACCTGCTCGCCGTGTGCAGAACGGAAGAGCTGAGCCTTCCCAAATCTTTCTGTGCTGCTTCCTCTCGGCTTAACAATTCCTTATTCGACCCACCACTTCCTGCCTGACCTTCGCCATCAACACTTAGGAAGAACCAAGCTGCTTCTCCAACACTCTGCTTAGAAATCTCCGTGCCTGGGGGCGCCTGGGTGCCCAGGGGTGAGCGTCTGACTCTGGATTTAGGCTCAGGTCGTGATCGCGGTTCCTGGGTTCGAGCCCTGCTCTGGGCTCCATGCTGGGCATGGAGGCAGCTTGGGATTCTCTCTCTCCCTCTCTCTGCCCACTCCCGCGCTCTCAACATAAATAAATAGACATTAAAAACAAAGATCTGTTCTTCTACATATCCAGGTCGACCTCTTACAAGCTCTGCCTTCCACAAAAGCACGGGGACATAGACGCAGTCCCGCCGGGTCGGGAGGGGGTCGCCTTTGGTCTGCGGACCGGTCCCTGGCTCCCGGCGACCGCGAGACGCCCAGACGCCCCCTTACCGTCCACGCTCCCGCCAAGGTGCTGTGCGAAATCTCTGAGAAATGGAGGCTGTCTCCCTGGCTCTTTCCTTCCTGAGCTCTCTAACCACAGTCACCCCGGACGGTCCGTTCACGGCAGCAGCTTTTCCTGGCATGTGGCTCAGACCCCGGCCAGCCTCTCCTCATTACCTGCTTCCAAAGCCCCTCCCACATTTTAGGAATTTATGACAGCAGTGCCCACGCCCCAGCACCCATTTCTGTCTCCGTCGGCTCAGGCTGCTGTAACAAATACTGTAGACTGGGTGGTTCTAACAATAAACATCTATTTCCCACAGTTATGGAGGCTGGAGTCCAAGATCCAGGCGCTGGCTGCTTGTTTCCTGCCGACGGTTCTCCTGAGGACGCTGCCTTCTCCTCGTGCGATTCCGGGCGGCGGTGGGGGGGGGGGTGGTGCTCGGGCTGGAGAGAAAACGCTGGTCTCTTCTTATAAAGGTACCCGCCTCCTCATGGGGTCTCCACCCTCGGGCTCTCATCCAAACCGGACCACCTCCAGACACCTTCTCATCAGGGATGAGGGCTTCCACATGCGAATTTTGAGTGGACACGACCGTTCAGTCCATAGCAGCCTGACAGCCAGGGCTTGGCCTTATTTTACTTTGAATTTGGCTTAGATTGCCCTCTGGGCCACTGGCTCTGCAATAGTTACCGTCACCATGTTGTACAGGTGAGGAGAAGAGGTCCAGAGAGGTTGGACACACTGCCTGGAGTCACACAGCAGGTGTGCAGACAGACCAGAAGCAAAGTGCAAGACCGGCTGTCCTCTGTCCCCTGGGCCACAGCTGGCGTTCTCCACTGCGGCCCCTCACCGGCTCCTGATCTGGGAAGGAGGGGGCTTGGCCGACCGTCGGAACGGCTGGCCCCAGAGGGTGTGCTAAAATTACCCCCAGTTTCTGCCGAGAGGAGGCCAGCAGGGAATGCCCATAGCCCCGGCCCGGGAGAGGGAGAAAGAGAAAAGTTACCAGCAAACAGCTAATGGAGGGACAGTCAGCCAGAGGATGATATGGCCCTCACTCAGAGGCTGGGCTCCGGCCACACTATTGAGAAAAGTCCCTGGACCGCCCCCCCTCCCCCATCTCCCATCAGCCCTGCTGACAGAAGGGCCACCTCCAGTTTGGACCCCAGTCCTCCCTGGTGCCCTGCCTTCTCTGGCCCCTTCACTCCATTCTGATTCCCCCGCCCCAGGAGCTCCTCCCACAGGGTTCAAACTCAGAATCCAGCGATGAGCACACCGGTCTTTTTTATTTTTAACGATGCAATAATTAGTATCTGTGCTTTTTGGTGCCTTTTCTGAGGGTCCATTTGATGCCAGGGTTTTGTCTTGCGTTACAGAATTGTACCCTCCCAATGACCCTGTGGACGTCACTATCCTCATTTCACAGATGAGGAAACAGAGCCCGGAGAGGGTAAGCGGTTTACTCAAGGCTTCCCAGCCGGGAAGGAGCAGAGTCTAGATCCCAGCCCAGAACTTGCTTACTCCGGTGCCTGGGTCCTCCCCTCCTACGGGCACGGCCAGCTGCGGGCAGTTTATGTCTAAGACAGGGGAGCACAAGACGCATGGAGTTTAGATTACCAAGCGGCGCGGGTGAGCCGTATGGTTGAGCCGGTGTCCCCGGGGACGGTGCTCAGACCCTGCGCGCCTGCCCGCGCCTGCTCTGCGTTAGCCTGTGCCCGCAGCTGGACGCAGCCGAGTCACAGCGTGGCCGCCAGGGCCCCTGGGCAGGCCCGCTCTTGCCCAGGGCTGGTGTCCTAGCAGCCAAGTGCAAAGGCAGTGCGGGAGCCAGCCAGCCCTGGGGGGCCAGGGTCACACCACCAGCGCCAGGAGGATGCTGCGTTCACCCCGGAGCCGCTGTGAGCTTTCCGTTTGCTCCCTTCCCTCCGGCAGAGCCGTGGTGGCCTCTGAGTGGGACGGGCAGGCCTTTGTTTCCCTGAAGGCTGTCCGCGGAGCAGGTGCCGGAGGCCAAAGAACATGGAGGGCGGGGGGGTTCTATTGAGGAAAAGCAAACGTAACTTTTGAGAAATTGACGGAAGTTGAGAAATGACTTGCCTTCTTTTCTGACTCTGCCCCCAAGTCCTCTGGCCCCGTGGGCCGACCCCCCACATCGGGCAGGAAAGGGGCAGCTTGGGGTACATCCCTGCTTTCCTGGCGTCTCTGCAAGGGGCAGAGGCACCTTCCACACCCGGCACTTGGTGGGTTTATAAAATGCCGCACTTACGTCTTGGTGTGTTAGAGACCGCCTCTCTCTTTGGACTCCTGGTTTGAATTTTTTGCTTTGACTGTTTCTACCAAGGGCCGGGTTCGGTGGACCGACGTCCCTGGGAGGAAGCAGCAAAGGGCAAAGCAGGGCCTGTGTCCTCTGTTCTCGAAATCTCGGCCTCCGTTGTTACATCTCTTGGATCTCTGCGGGGGTTGGAGGCCCCCCGGACTGTCCCCTCCACTCCTGGGGTCCCACACCGTCTTGCTACATGGCATGGGTGGGCTGGGTGACCGGTTAGAGACACACTTTGTGTCATGTGGGGTAATGGTGACGGCTTTCCCCCCACCCCCCCGCCCCAGTGTGCACAGTGAATCAGATGTCCCAGGAAGGGTCAGGGGTGGCCCCACGGCCTCCTCTTCCCTCCCCTCCCCCCCAGACAGCACGGGCCCCTGCTAGCCACACTGCAGTCAGCTGCACTGTTAGGGACCGGTGGCCCCGGAGTCACTAGCCCCGCCCCATCCCATAAAGCCTTGGCCCTGGGCAGGCGGAGAGCTTTTCCCCACTGTCCCCTCACCTGGGGGTCGTGAGCAGGTGATCTGGGGACTAGCCGGGAGGCCTGGGAGCGTCGTCTCTGAGAGCCGGCTCTGTGGTTCCGCTGGGTCTGAGTGGCAGAGGGTACACTTTGCAGATCACGATCATGGAAGGCCATGACTGGCCCCTTGGCTTCTGGAGGTATGGATGACTCATGTGGGGCTGGTGGCGTTTTCTCATTAAACTGTCCCCTCATCACCTCTGTCCCCACCCTTTGCACCCGGAGACCCCCACCCCCACCGCATTCCCCCAGCTGGGGGCAATGTCCCCTCCACAAGGCTTGGGACCGGAATGAGACGAGCCCACTGCTCCACAGTGGGGAAACTGAGGCGGGAGTGGAGGGGACTTGCCCAAGCCTGGAGCAGAGCGGGCCGGGTGCCAGCACCATGCCCATCGTGAGCTCACCACACTCAGGGGACCGTGGTCTTGAGAACGGCCGGCTGCCTTCGGAAGGGGCTGTGGGGTGGGGGTCAGGGGACGGCGGCCCCCCTAGGGAATGATGCTGGGTGGCGCCCAGCGCTCCGGGGAGGGAGAGAAGGGGCGGCTCTCCTGAAGGCAGCCCTGCCCCCGTCCAGGGACGAGAAGTGATGATAATGACAGTTGGAGGTTTAGCACCTGTGCTGGGCGCCCTCCTCCCACCCGCAGGGGCCCCTCGGCCTCTCCCTCCTGACCCAGTCCGGGCAGAACGTTGCTCCTGTGGGCCCGGCGTGTTCTAGGTGGGGCTGTCCCGGAGAACTTTCCACAGGAAGGGCGTGTGCTCTCCACGCGGCCACTGAGCCCTGTATGCGTGGCCAGTGTCCCAGAGGAACTGACTTCTTTTCCACTTTATTTTAATCCATTTAAATTTAAATAGGCACCTAGGATGGGGAAGGGGGGGTGACCACACTGGACAGCGCCGTTCGAGGCTGCATCCGGATCCGACCGCGTCTCCCCACGTCCTCCACGTGCACCCTGTCCCCGCCACCAGCACGTCCCACGGGGCCACTGCAGCAGCTCCCTGCTCTCGCCGTGTCCCTGCAGTCTGGTCTCCAGCACGTGTGCTGAAACCCTGGTGGGACCAGCGGTGTCCGCAGGCCACCTGTCAACCTGTCGTGCTGCTGCTCGGACCAGCCGGGGACGCCTTACTCCTTCCCCTGCCGTGCTCCCCTGCACTCGAGGTCTTGCTCTTCCTGTACCCACGATCTTGCCTCAGGACCTTTGCACTGTCTGCTCCCTTTGCCTTAAGGCTGTTTCTTCAGATAGCCCCCTGGCTCACTGCCTCTCTTCCCTCAGGCTTATCCTCCAACTGCACAGCCTCAGAGAGGACTTTCCTAGTGACCACGTGTAAGGAATACAGATCAGCAGCTCTGCCCCCCCCCTCTCCTTCTAGCAGATGTATTTCTCTGCAAAGCATTTACTACCACCTGGCATTGTAACGGTTTTGATTTACTCTTTATTTCCGACCTCCCCTGACTAGAATGTGAATTCTGCGAGGGCAGGTTTTTTATTCCTCCTTCCTGTTTTGTTCACTGACGTACCCCATGCTTCCGGGACAGCACCTGGCACATAGTAAGTACTCACTAAATGCCAACTGAATGGAGGAAAAACGATCTCAGTCAATGCTCGCTGTTACCAAGGCTGGGGGGTGGGGTGGGCGGGGAGCCTTAACCCCAGGTTACAGGTGAGAAAGCCGAGGTTGGGGGTTAGATTTAGACCCAGGTACATCCAGCTGGGAAGCCCACGTGCGTGGCACCGAGGCTCATCCGTGTGGTGGTTGAGTCATGCCCCCCGGGAGCCCTGGCGTCCTGGTCTGGGGGTCAGTGTTTGACACCCCACGGTCTGCACGGGCTCCGGAGGGACCCCCACAGTCCCGTGTTAGAGGAAGTCTTTCCAGATGGTACGGGCAAGCATGCCCTCTGCCCGGCAACACCAGGTCCCTGCCGGCCCCCACCCCACCCCACCCCCACTGCCCGATGGCAGACCAGAGAGGAAATGTGGGGTGTGGCCCGGGTCAGGAGTCAGGCTCAGCAGGGGGAGGAGGGCGGGGCTTGTAGGGGGTTTGTGAATCACCTTAAGCCCCCCATCCCTAACTTCCACGCCCCAGGCGGTTCCTCCTTCTGGTGTTGTTTCGGCCTGTGGCGCTTGGCCCTGTGAACTGAGGAGGGGCGGGTTGCTCAGTGATGCCCCTCGGGGTGACCTCAGGAGTGGCTGCACAGGGGCTGCCTGGAGGAGCACTGGGCTGAGCCCAGGAGGCTCGGGCCTTGAATGCCACGCTGAATCCTGGGACATAGGTATGAGAACACAATGAGGAGAGGCGGACATCAATTGTGCACCTGCTGTGTGCAATGCTGGATGCATGGGGCCTTCCATGGCTCTCCCCCCCTTCTCACAAGTCAACATTGTCTGCAAGTCAATATTATCATAGCCATTCATTCATTCACTCAATCATTCACTCACTGTGCTGGACCTGCTGAACCAGCCTCACGCCCCAAGGTGCGAGGGGCCAGGAGCGGTTGGGAGGTGTGGCCACAGACTTGCGTGGTCCAGGGGGCCCGAGGCAAGAGGCAAGAGAGGGGGACCCAGAGGCTCAGAGAGGCAGGGCCAGGCCCCCAGCCCAGGCTCGCAGGGCTCACTGCCTGGGCGCTCCCACCCCTGGGCCGCGCAGCTGTGGCCGGGGAGTGATGCCCAGAGCACCCGAGCCCGAGCCCCCGGGGCACCAGCGGCCAAGGCTGTAACGCCTTCCTGCTCTGCCTCATCAGAGTAGAAAGATGGACTTGTGGCTTCGCTGTCGGGGCCTCACTGAGGTCCCCAGGCCCTCCTCCTGGGCGACGGTCCTTGTCAGAGCCCGGCTCCAGAGTTCCCAGCCCCCTGGGCATGGGGAGGCGTGTGGGTGGAGGTCAAGCCCAGGCCCTGCGGGTGTGCCGCCCGCTGGGTTTGGGGACCCCGGCCGGCTCTGCTGTGCTCAGGGGACCTGCACACCCCCCCCAAGGCGGGGCCCCTCCTCGCACACGACTGTAGGAAGGACACACCTGTCATCTTCTGTTTCTGGGTTCCTGACCCATGTCCTGGGCCCACGCCCTCTCGGCCTGTGAGGCTTCGGCCTTGGTCACGGTCTGTATCCTTGATGCTGGCCCTGCCCTGCTCTGATTGGCTTCAGTCTATGTCTTAGATCCCCTGGCAGAGCCCCTCCCCCGACGTTTATCCCCCTCTATCCCCAGAATCCTGGGAATCAGCACAGCCTAACGCTTGGAGTCCGGAAGATCTGAATTGCTTGGTCTACGAATTCAAATGCAAATCTCTGCCTGAAACGCCCTCACAGACACACGCCCAGAAATAGGGTTTTACCAGCTGCCTGGGCGGCCCTCAGCCCAGCAGAGTTGACCCATGAGATCAACCCCCGCAGCCTCACTTCTGCCCAAAGTCCGAAGTCTGCGTGGCAGTGTGCGGTCTATGGGTCTGGGCGAGTGTATTCACTGGGACGTGTATCCATCACTGTGATGTCCTACAGAGTAGTGACCCTGCCCTAAAACCTCTCCGCCCTCTGCCAGTTCACCCCTCCTGCCCCCAACCCCAGCCAGCCAGCTCTCACGGCCTCCGTAGTTTTGTCTTTGGGGGATATGGTTCCCTGGGCCGGGCAGGTCCCCGCCATTCCTGGTTTACAGAGAGTTTTATCATGAACGAGGTTTGGATTTTGTCAAGTGCTTCTTCTGCATGTCTCGCTAGGATCACGTGATATCTCCCCTTCAGTCTGCTCATGTGATCGATGACGTTGACGGGTTTGGGATTGTTGAACTGGTCTTTGAATACCTGTGATAAATCCCAGTTGGTCAGGGTCTATGATTCTTTTCTTACGTTGTCAGATTTGATTTGCTAATATTTCGTGGAGAGTTTTTTCATCCACGTTCAGAGGAATACTGGTCTGTAGTTTTCTGGTAAAGTCTTTGTCTGGCTCTGGTATTAGGGCGACACTGACCTCACGGAATGAGTTAGGAAGCATTCCTTTGTTTCTATGCTCTAAAAGACATTGGAGAGAACTGGTATGATTTCTTCCTTGAATGTTTGGTAGAATTCACCGGTGCACCCATCTGGGCCTGGTGCTTTCTGCTTTGGAAGGTTATTAGTGATCGATTCAATCCATTCGGTATACAGAGGCCTTTTAAAACTGACTGTATCTTCTTGTGTGGATTTCAGCAGATTGTGTCTTTCAAGGCATTGGTCCTTTTCCTCTCGGTTATCAGAGTTGTGGGCATAGAGCTGTTTATAGTAGCCCTTGATGGTCCTTTCACTGTCCATGGGATCTGTAGTGATGCCCCCTCTTTCATGTCTGATATTGGTCATTTGAATTCTCTTTTTTTCTTAGCCTGGCTAGAGGTTTAGTGATTTTACTGATCCTTTCAAACCAACTTCTGGTTTCATTGGTTTTCTCCATTGATTTCCTGTTTTCAATTTCATTAATTTCTGTTCTACTTCTTTTTTATTTATATTTTTCTGCTCACTTTGGATTTAATTTGATCTTCTTTTTCTAGTTTCTTAAGGCAGAGGCTTAGGTGATTGATTTCAGATCTCCCTTCTTTTCTAGTATATCAACCTGATGCTATAAATTTTCCCCTAAGTACTGTTTTTGCTGCATCCCAGAAATTTTGACACATTATGTTTTCATTCTCATTTAGTTGTAGCTGTTTTTACTTTTTTCTTTTCACCAATGTGTTATTTAGAAGTATGTTGTCTAATCTCCAAGTGTTTTGGAATCCTCCATCATCCTTTCTGTTTTGTGCCCAGAATGTGTTCCATCATGGAGAATGTTCCATGTAAACTTAAGAATGTGTGATATGCTGTTGTTGGAAGAAGTAGTCTATAGATGTCACTTTCAACTAGTTGGTTGATGGTGCTGTTGAGTTCAGCTATGTCCTTCCTGGCTTTCTGCCGTTGGCTCTGTCCACTTCTGAGAGAGTGGTGTTGAAGTTTCCCACTGTGGTAGTGAATTTGTCTGTTTCTCTTTGAAATTCTATTTGTTTTTGCCTTACATATTTTGATGCTCTGTTGTTAGGCGCATACATGTTAAGGACTCTGATGACTTCTTTGAGAATTGACTCCTTTATCATTATGTAATGTCCCTCTTTGCCCTTGATAACATTCTTTGCTTTGAAGTCTGCTCTCTCAAATTAATATAGCAACTCCTCCTTTTTGATTGGTGTTAGCATGGTATATTTTTCTCTATCCATTTACCTTTAATCTAGTTGCACTGTTATGTTTTAAGTGGGTTTCTTGTAGGCAACATAGAGTTGGCTCTTGTTTTCTGATTTGCTCTAACAATCTTTGTCTCTCTCCCTTTTTTAAATGTTTATTTATTTTGAGAGAGAGAGAGAGCACACAAGAAGGCGAGGAACAGACAGAGAGGGAGAGAGAGAATCCCAAGCAGCCTCTGTACTGTCAACATGGAGCCTGAGTTGGGGCTTGATCCCACAAACCATGAGATCATGACCTGAGCTGAAATCAATAATTGGACGCTTAACCAACTGAGCCACCCAGATGCCCCAGTAATCTTTGTCTCTTAATTGGTGCATTTAGACCATTGATAGTCAAAGGGATTATTGACATAGTTACGGTGATATTCACCATATTTGTTGCTGTTTTATAGTTTTGCCCCTATTCTTTGTTCCTATTTTTGTCTTCCACTCTTTAACCGCCTTTCGTGGGTTTTCGTTTTTGAGTAAGAAATATTTATTGTGTTAAGTACTTGGTACTTGGGGATCTATGTGTTAAAGTAACTATTCTTTCCCTCCTCCAGCTTTATTGAGGTCTAACTGAGAAGAAAAAGTGTATAAATTTAAGGCATACAACACAATGGCTTGATTTACATACATATTATGAAGTGATTCCCACAATAAAGTTAGTTAACACGTCCATCACCTCACACAGTTACCTTTGTGAGTGTGAGAACATTTGGGATCTGCAGTCTTACAAATGTCAAGTCTACAATGCAGTATTGTTGACTGTACTCACCAGGCTCTGCAGATTAGATCCCCGAACTCTTTCATTTTACACTGGAAAGCTCCTACACTTTGACCAACAGCCCCCCATCTCGTCCACGCCCCAGCCCCTCGACAACCACCATTTTACTCGGTTTCTGTGATTTCAATTTTTTTAGATCCCACATATCAGTGAGGCCGCACAGTGTGTGTCTTCCTCTGAGTGATTTCACGTAGCGTGAGATTTTCAACGTTCATTCATGTTGTCACAAATCCGCCTTTTGTGATTTTAATTAAGCATTATATATGATTCTATTTTCTCCCCTTCTTACCATATCAGTTTTTCTTCCTTCTTTCCTTTTTCCTTTCCTTTCCTCTCCTCTCTTCTTTCTTTCCTTCTTTTCTTCTTTCTCTCTTTTTCTTTCTTTCTCAGTTCATGATTGCTCTACAGTTGGTAATATATACTTAGAGTTCATCCAAATCCACTTTCGAAATTTGCATACTGCTTTATGGGTACCAGGAGCTCTTCATGATAACAAAGAAATCCTAATTCCTTCTCCTGTCTTTTGTACCATTAGCGTCATTCATTTCACTTATACATAAGGATGCATAAGAATGTGTGTGTGTGTGTGTGTGAGAGAGAGAGAGTGAGTGATCTGATGCATACATAAGCATGCACAGCCAAATACATTGTTGCTATTATTAATTTGGACAAATTGTTACCCATTAAGTCAATTAAAAACCAGAATAATGGGGAGCTCTATTCTACCTTTACTTATTCTGTGTCTTTCTTCCTTCACTTGAGCCCTGTTTCTGATCGATATTTTTTCCCTTCTCTCTAAAAATCTTCTTTCACATTTCTTGCAAAACAGATCTTCAGGCAACAAACTCCCTTGGTTTCCATTTGCCTGAGAAAGTCTTTATTTCTGCTTCACTTGTGAAGGGTGATTTCACAGGATGCAGAATTCTAGATCTGTGCGTTTTATACATTCCAGGCCACTCTCTTCCTGCTCGTGTGATTTCTGGGCAGAAGTTGGATATAATTCTTACCTTCACTCTTCTGTTGCTACGTGTTGTTTTCTTCCGGCTTCTCTCAGGATTTTTAAGTTGGTCTCTGCTTTTCTAAAGTTTGAAAATTAAACTGCCCGGGTATGGTTTTCTGGGCCTGTGTCTGTGCTCGGCGTTCTCTGAGCTTCCCGGGTCTGGGTCTCGGTGTCTGACATTAACAACGGGGAAATTCTCAGTCATGATTGTTTCAAACGATCCTTCTGTTCCTGCCCCCCGCTCCCCTCCTCTGCCCGTCAGCCTGCGTCACGGCTCTGCCCTCGTCCCGCAGCCCTGGATGCTCTGTTCTACGATTCACTCCTTGTTCTCTTTGCTCTTCGGGTTCCCAGGTCTCCACGGACATGTCCTGGAGCTCGAGACTCTTCCCTCGCCGTGTCCAGTCTACTAACGAGCCCTTCAAAGGCCTCCCTCGTTTCTCTTGCGGCGTGTTTGATCTCTGGCATTTCTTTCTGGGTCTTCCTTAGAATTTCCATCTCTGCTTCCCTTGCGCACCTGCATCTGCACGCCGTCTCCTTTATCCACGAAAGCCTGGAGCATGTTCATCATTGTTTTAAATTCCCCGTCTGACCGGTCCAGCATCCCTGCCGAACCCAAGTCTGGTTCTGGTATTTGCTCTGTCTCCTCCAACTGCGTGTGGTTTGGTTTTGTTTTGCTTTGTTTTGTTTTTTAGTGTGTCTTGCCACTTTTTCTCGCGAGCAGGACAGAACGTGCTGGGGAAGAGGAGTGGCGGTGGGCAGAGTAGGGGTGCGGTGAGGTGCGGGCGGAGAGAAGAGCTCTGTCGTCCCGTGAGTAGGTCCTGGGTTCGGGGCGCGCCTGCGCCTCTGGGCGGCGGGGCCGGGCTGGCGAGGGCGGCAGGGCTGCCCACCGAGGACCCCCCGCAGGTCAGGGCCCGCGAACCGGCTCCTCCCGAGGGCGGGCGTTGTTGAGAAGAGCAGTGATCTGTGGTGCTTCACGATGCTTCCAGAAACGTGAGGGGGTTTTCTCTGATATTCCCTGTGAGAACCTGGAGGCGAAAACCCACCACAGTGTGAGGGCCTCTGTGACGGGAGCCCCTGGAGTTTTGACTCAGACCCGTCCACACTGAGCCTCTAGCAGTTCATGAACCGCAGCTCCGGCGCCCACCAAGGTCTGGCCCCGCCCCCACCACGTTCACCTGCTGGCGTTCCACGTTTGGGGGGCAGCAGTGTGCCCTGTGACCGTCTTGCTCTTGTGCTTCCGAGAAGAGCTGTCGTTTTTTCCAGCTTGCTCAGGTTTTTGTTTGTTGTTCGGACTGACCAGCAGTTTCCAAGTTTCTTTCTCGCCCGACTGGAGATCAGGAGTCCGAGAGTCCGTTTTTAACTGCCTGGCTTTGGGGTGGAGGGACGGGGGCTGGCCGAGGCGCGGCCTGGGCAGGAGGTGAGGGGCTGGGGCAGGGTCCGGGTGAGGACGAGACCCTCTCCCCTGCCATCTGGAGACCCCACCCGAGTGGCCCCGAGGGTGCTCTCCGGTCCGGCCACATTTCTGGAATTCTCTGGGCTTCCAGGCCCCTCACCACCACCACCCTCCCTCCTAGTTACCAGCTTTGTCTTCCCATCAGGAGGGATGGTCCCTAGTCAGAGGCCCCGCCCCTTCCCAAACAAGAACCCTCAAGGCCAAGCCACCTGACAGAAGGCCCCGAAGAGGAGGAGAGTGAGTCAGGAGACATCTCGAAACTGTAATTGGCGTCAGGCCTCTGAAGGCGGGGCTTGGCGTTACCTGCAGGTCCCCCGAGCCCGGGGCAGAGCCCAGCAGAGAGTCCGGCCTCTGCGAACAGGTGCTGAGTGCAAGAGCGAACACGTCCTTGACCACAAGAGGATTGAGATTCCCGACGAGTACACGGGAGTTCACAAAGCGAGGATCTGTCTTGTTGGTGACATTGCCGGCCGTGGTCTTCAATGATACGGTTCTTCACAAAGCCGAAACATGTAGCTGAAGATCAAAAAAATCTCACCCAAGCAAAGTTCCGCTAACTTATATGTTTCAAATGATTTGTAACCAGGAGGGGGAGGGAAAAGGGGTTTGATTCTGAGTCTCCTACTCCCGAGTTCTCCGTGGAGAAGCCAACTTGCTGCTGGAGGTCTACAACACGGTCACAACCGATCAGTCTTCGTCTCTTCACAAAATGCTAGATTTTTTTTTAAGACAGACATGCACAGGTCCCCGAAAGTCACCATGGGCCCTGACTGCGCCAGCCTCCCTCCTCAGCCCTCGGTGCTCCAGGCGCGCCTGTCCATTGGCGGGGCCGCTGTCCCCAACCATTGGTCCCGCTCCCCCTGGACACCCTCTCATCTCCCCTCTCATCTCTGGAGCTGTCCAGCCCTCATGTGTCGCCTTCGAGAGATGTCCCCTGACTGCCCCACGCTGGCCCCTAGGACCCCTGCTCTCAGGGCCTCCAAGTGCGCTGCGCTGGCTATTAATGTGTATACTCTCTCCCCCGCCCCCCCCCCCCCACCGCCGTCTCTGATCAGCTCCAGACTCAATCCTGCATCCTGTCACTGAGCCACACCGCCCAGACCAGGCCCAGAGCAGGGGTGAGGAGTACAGGGAGGAGCTGGGCAGCAGGTGCTATAGTTTAGGAGCCAGGGAGCACCGAGGCAGAAACGGGCTGCTTGCCTGGGCTGCGGGCAAGTCAGAGACGCAGGGTGTGAGGGCTGAAGGAGGGCAGGGCTTGGTGGGGGCCACGGGGACAGTGGGGGAGCCACGAGGGGTGGAGGCAATGTGGTCTTGACAGTGAATCTCACTGCTGGAGCCCCCACCCCGGGGAGCCGACCCCCGAGGGGGACAGGCGACTAAGCCGGTCATTCCAACCCAGAGGACAGAGGACAGCGCCAGAGAAGGGCTGGGGTCGGGCCAAGGGTCTGAACGACACGGGGGAGGCGCAGGCACAGGGAGCAGGGTGGGCACGGGCTTAGGGGAGCACCGCAGGGGTCCGTGTGGGAGGAGGGGCCCTGACTGCTCACCTGCAGCATGGGGCCTGGAGCATCACCTGCTAGCATTTGCCGGAAGATTCCATTGCGGTCACACCGCGTGCCCACACCTTCTTTCCCTAAAAATAAAGTGTTGGCTGTTCCCTGTCCTCAAATGCGCACTGATGTTCACTGCGGGCCTGGCCTTGTTCTGGGGACAGAGCGGAGGCTCAGGCCCAGGTCCCCAGCTTAGCGGGGGACCTGCCCAGCCAGGAGGCTGTCGGTGATGTTTGCAAAGAGCTGCAGGGGCCGAAGGAGAGCTGAGTCTCTTGGACGGTGCGGGAGGCACACCTGGGCTGGCCTTGAACGACGGAGGGGTGTCAGGGCACCTAGAGAGTGGAGGGACCTCGGGGCAAGGGCACGGGGGCAAGAAAGGCAGGGAGACCATGGGCCGCCCTGAACAGGAGACGGGGCGCCGTGGCACAGGGAACGCCCGGGCAGCGGCAGGTGGGAGGCAGAGGGAAGGAGGAAGCGGGTGGGTGGGCTGGTGGGGGCTGAGCTCCAGCTCGGACTGACTCTCCCCACACACGGAGCCGCTTCCTGGTGAGACAGGAGACACAGGCAGAGGAGGAGGGAAAGAGGGGGGCCGTGGGGGGTCTCCCAGAAGGGACCTGCCAGGCGAGGGAGGGAAGAGCCAGAACCCCCTGCCTTAGTGGGCGTCCCTGCAGCAGAGGACCCTGCAAGGGTGCGGACACAGGGAGCGTATTCCGGAGACCAGGAGTGAGGGGCTGAGATGGGTCACTGGGAGGCTTTGCCACGAAGGAGTTTTCATTCTTTCTTTCTTTTTTTAAGTTTATTTATTTTGAGAGAGACCAGGACATTGCGAGTCAGGGAGATGCACAGAAGAGAGAGGGAGAATCCCAAGCAGGCTCCGCGCGCCCACGCAGAGCCCAATGTGGCGCTTGAACCCATGGACCGGTGAGATCATGACCTGAGGCAAAAGTAAGTCAGAGGCTTCACCGACGGAACCACCAGGTGCTCCTCTGAGCGAGTTTTTCCAAGGAAGTCCCCCCGGGAGGTGAGGACGTGGGGGTTACTCTCACGGGGTCTCTGGGGGACAGAGTGGACCATGCAAGGGGCCAGGGGGGCCGGGACAGCGGCTGAAGGCTGGCCCAGCTAGAGCGTTGCTTGGCACCTGGGCCGCCCCACGCTGCAGCTGAGGGGATGACCGGAGAAGCCCAGGTCAAGGGCACCGGGAGCAAAGCAGCTGGGGGACATGGTGCCCCAGCGGAGCGCGGGGCACCGATGACACCCTGGTCCGTCCGAGACTGAGCAGGAGGTGAGTTGGATCTGGGCTGCTCGAGTCCCCAAGGACTGCACGAACAGCAGGAGAGATGTGGACCCGGAGAAGCCGGGAGAGATGGGTGTGACTTGATAGACCCAAAACTCAGAAACCAGGTAGGTTGTGGCCAATTCCGTGCGTGCCAGCCTGGCTCCTATGATGGATGGAAGAGTGTCCCCACCCCACCTCCACCTGCCACGCATCTGGAACCTCACAATAGTCCTTCATCTGGAAGTCAGGTCGCTGTGGATGCAATTCAGTTGAGATGAGGTCATATGGGAATAGAATGGGCTCTAAATCGAAAGCCTGGTGGGCTTTCTCGAAGAGGGTCCCCAGGGAGACCGAGGAGGCAGGGGAAGGAGCCCATGCAAAGCTGGAGGCAGAGACTGGCTGCAGCCACCGGAAGCTGGAAGAGGCCAAGGACATTTCCCCAGACGCCTCAGAAGGAGCGTGGCCCGTGACCTCTTGATCTGACTTCTGGCCTCCAGAACTAGAAGGGAATACATTTCTGGTGTGTCAGCCTTCCGGTTTGCAGTCACCCGTTATGGTGGCCACAGGACGCAGACCCCGGAGCCCCTCCCAGTCCCTAGCCCCAGGAGGGCCCCGGGCAGAGACATGACCGCGGGACCCCAAACGGACTGAGGCTGAGAACCGTGTGCGAAACCAACGCCAGCTCCGTTGTAAGAGAGCAGGTGTCCCTAGCTGTGCCTCTGAGGTGAGGGACAGGCTGAGGCTGCGTGCCCAGGGTCCCCTGTCTCGGGCCCCGGGGAGGAAGGCCCACCCGTGCCCTCCCGGCCGCATCCCTGCTCTGCTTGGCGTCCTCCCTGACCTCTGGGGCAGCGCTGGAGGACCGGTGTGTGAGCGGGCGCTGCGTCGGCTGCCCTGCATGAATGTTTGATGGCGTTGAATCGCTATCTTCTGACACAGAGAAAGGAGGCCATTACACGCGGGTAATAAGATGCACTCTGGCTGTCCGCGGCCTGAGGAGGTTGATGGTGCCGTGAATAATTCATCTACCTGCAATGATTTTTCTAGCGCTGTGTCCCTCTTGGCTTCCTGCTCCCTGGCAGTCCAGGCCGGTGCCCGGTCACTCTTGGTCACACCGATCTGAGTGTCAGAGTTAAACACTCCCCCTTGCTACATGATCTGGGTCTCAGGCCTCAGTTTCCCCAGCTGCACCATCAGGGGAGCTGTGAGTCCTGCCTTCGTCCCTCTCCCCCTCTTCCCCCCCACCAAGAGGTGCAGAGAAGCCAGGCCTGATGGCACAGAGCTTGGAGTCTGGACCCTTTGTGTGCTGTGTGACCCTCAGCAAGTTGCTTCACCTCTCTGGGCCTGGGCTTCGTTCTGTTAATGGCATTGGGAGCACTGGCTCGTGGGGTTCTATTTCTGCCGCTCTGGTGGAACGTCTCTGTGCGTCTTCCCAGGACGGGAGAGCAGAGGAGAGGCAGGCGCCGGCTCTGCCCTGCGGGGTCTTGAACTCTGGTTCTGGGAAGAAAACCAGCACGTGGTGATAGTGACACTGGTGACACTGGTGACGATGACGATGACGGTAGTGACAGCAATAAAAGGAGCAACAAGATGTTAAACAAACTCGCCATCATGCCCTCCAGGCCGCCGAGAGAGAACCGTCACATTTAAAAAATGCTTTTAATGCGTCTAGGATTCAAACCCTCCAGGGGTTTCCAATTGACTTCAAATCACATCTGCGCTGGCCTTCGAGGTCACACACGGCCTGTCCCCACCCCCGTTTCAGACCCGTTTGCCCACCATCTTCTCCTCTCGGTCTGCAGCTCCTGGCCTCTTTCTGCTGCACAAAAATGCCAAACGCATTCTCACCCCAGGGCCTTTGCAGTTGTCTGCGCCTGCAATGATCCTCCCCGCCCCCACCTTTCTCTGAGCCCTCCGAGTGTCCGCACAAGCCTCACCTCCTCAGGCATTTCCTATTTGGTCGGCCCGACCGGAGCTTGGGCACCACGGAGCCCCACAGCTAACGAGGTTGGACCCTCATGGACCCAGGCTAAGTGGGCAGGACTGTGGACTGGGGCTCGCATGCGGAACCAGCACCCCCCCCTCCATGTGTTCTCTAAGGAGGCTCAGAAGACACCCCCCTCTTTGCTAAGGGATGGAAAACGCACTTGTGAACAGAGCGCCTACCTCCCAGGCATTGCCTGACACCCCAGCCATGGTCACCGTGCGTCAAATCCCCCTGTGAATTGGGCGTCAAAGCACCTACTGGTGTCTGCAATTTTCTAGTGTGTTCACTTCTCCGCCTGTTTAATGTTTTTCTGTCCCCCTTGGTCATACACTCAGGGGGGCAGAGACCAGGGCTCACGTGTGCCTGTATCTCAGGGGCACAGGGCTGCCTCACAAAGTGCCCGCTGCAGGTGGAGCAGTTCTAAGTGACACCCTCACTTCTTGGAGTTTCGTTCAGTGTATCAGCCGGACTGCAGTCAGGAGACAGAACTCACACAGCAATCGAATAAGCAGTGTTTCATATAAAGACTGATTCGAAAAGGGGCTAGTAAGAAGCAAAGAGGACTTTAAAGGTGGAGAGATAGCAGATGGAAGAGCACCTATTGCCCTAGGAGCATCCCAGGAAGATGCCACTCCCCCCCGCCCGGCCTTCTGATCCGGGGCTGAGAACCAGGCCTGGTTGCAGGAGGCGTGGCTGGGCTCCGTGGCGGTGGGGGTGGGGCTACGCTAGCAACACTTGCTAGAAATCCACTCTCTAAGGAGGTGGAGGCTGTTCATGGGGAGACCTCTTGCTGGAGGCAGCCGGCTACAAAACCACCTGGAGAGAGTGCAGGGAGGCTGCTGGCTGTGGCGCCGCAGGAGCCGGACCCTGGAGGAGCCCGCACGCTGCCCAGCCGGCACACTGGAGCCGGGAAAGAAAATCCCTTCCTCTGGCACTGTGTCTCTCCACAGCCCCTGCAGACAGAGCCTAATACCCTGCCAGTGGGCAAAGGGCAAATGTCCGCAGAGCCCTGCCCAGGGGTCACACAGCAGGCAAGAGGGGGCTAACTGGGAGCTGGGGACAGGAAGTTGATAAGCGGGCACTCCCCCCCTCCGGCTGCTCGACCTCCCGCTGAGCCCTTCGCGAGCACTTCCGGTGTAACAACACAACAACGCCGTTTCCACGCGGCGCCATCCAGCCGGACCGCTTACCCGTGACAAGGCTCTTCCCCTGTCCCTGAAACGGGGTGACAGAGGGTCCCGATGTCATCGTTGGACTGAATTAATGACTGCAGGCTCCCTAAATACGTTCTTACCTGCAGACCAAGCTGTAAAGTTGGCTTCCAACAACTGGTATGCGAACTGAAAATGGGGAAGAGCCAGAAGGAAAGAGCAGATGCAAATGAGCATGCGCACACGGGAGGCAGAGAGGAGGCAGGCCGAGCCGCTACACGACTCATTTCTGCGGTTCAATCACGAGGCCCTAATCGATATGGGCGGCTTCCTTCTTCCGCTACCGGTTCTGTGCTCCTCCTGTCCTCAGCCACAACCTCGGCGCCAGCGCAGTGACCCACACCGGTCTTCCGGAAGTTTCTGCGTCCTCAGCCGCCCTGCATTGTTTTGGGTGCTGTAGTTTTCCACCAGCCATTGCTGCTGGCTGCGGAAGTTGCAGGAGGGGCCCTGCAGGATCCTCTGCGTGTCCCCAGCCAGCACTGCTGTCCCCACTGGCCCACTTTCCCGTGGGCAATCAGGATCAATTGTCCCAGCTGGTGAAGAACTTCTATTTTTTTTTTTGTGTTGGTTCAGCGGCTTCAAAATGGCCAGGTGGTAGGTTTCCATCTTCCAGTCGGTGACATTGCCGCTGAGTCTCCTGGCGGAAGGGTTGGTCTGACTTCCAGGTCTCCACACCGCTGCTTCTCGAAGCGTCCGTACCCCCCCGGGAGGAGATGCTGTTTCTAGTTCACTGTCCTGGTTGGGAGGGGAATTCCAGGGGCTCTCACCGGGTTCTTCCCTCCGTACCTGCCCTCACCTCCTGGGTGGGCGACCAGTATGGGACCCCGACGGTTGCTAAGTATGTCTGTGCCAACTAGACATATAAGCACTGGGGAAATCACCAGGGAGCAGTGGGGCCATGGACCAACTGGGCCGACTGTGAACCCGACCCGAGCGAAGACTCCCGCGTTTACTGTCCCTCCACGGCAGTCAGGGCGCCATCTCTGTGGAAACATCCTGGGGCTCGCGCCCGGCTCACAAAGCAGAGCATCCACAGAGATTTCCCAGGATGTAGGCGCTCTGTTCACAAATGTGTTTTCCATCCCTTAGCGAGGGGGGTGTCTTCCGAGCCTCCTTAGAGAACACATGGGGGGGGGTGCTGGTTCCACACGCAAGCCTCAGCCCACAGTCCTACCCCCTTAGCCTGGGTCCATGAGGGTCCAACCTCATTAGCTGTGGGGCTCCGTGGAGCCCAAGCTCCGGTCGGCCGCCGAAATAAGCTGTCAGAGACACTGCCAGACGCTGGTGGGCAGACCTTAAGACAGCTTGCCGTGACCCCTGCTCCTTGGGATTCATGCCTTCGTGCAACTGAGCATGGGTAGGACTTGCAACATACTTCTAAGCAATTCAATATGACAGCAGCAGTGAGATGGCACTTCCGTGATTTGGTTACACAAGGCGGTGACTTCTGTCTCGCCAGCAGACGTTCTCTGCTGCCCCTTCCGCTTGCAGCCTTTGGGAAAGTAAGTGACCGCGATGCAGGGGTCCATGAGGGTGGCCTCCGGCCAACAGCCCGTTGAGCACGGAGGCTCCCAGTTCTACGGCCTGCGGGGACCTGAATTCTGTCCGCTCCATGTGAGCCTGGTTTAGTCTGCTCACGGGGGCCCCATTAGCCTTCGGATGAGACCTCGGTCCAGTGGACACCTGCAGTGCAGCCCGATGAGAAGCCTTCAAGTAGATGTCCAAATTCCGGAGCCATCAAAACTGTGAAATAAGGAAAGTCTCTGAGTTTGTGGTAGATAGATAATTAGAATCCAGTTACACAAGCTAACATATTTTTTAAAGTTTATTTATTTTGAGAGAGAGAGAGAACCAGAGTCCAGGAGTGGAAGAGAGAGGGAGGGGGAGAGAATCCCAAGTAGGCTCCGCATTGTCAGCACAGAGCCTGATGTGGGGCTCGAACTCAGGAACCGTGAGGTCATGGCCTGAGCTGAAACTAAGAGCTGGAGGCCTAACTGACTGAGCCCCCCAGGCGCCCCCCCGCCAAGCTAGCATATTAATCCAGCATCTCTCGTAGGTGCCGCTGTGTCACCGTATAGGACCTGATGTGATGGTACGCTCCTCCTTCTTAGTCGAAGGCCTTCACCATCCACAGCCACACGCATCCCGAGAGTCTGCCGATTATACGGCAGAACGCCTTGCAAACCCCCCGGGGGCTCAGCCTCTGATGACTGATGGGCACCTGCCCTCCTGGCATCTGCGGAAGATGGGGCCCTGTGGACGGTGTGGACGCGACAAGGAGTGGGTGTGACGACTCTCGAGGAGAAGGAGCCCCTCCTCCGGCCCCCCGGGAGCTTTTGGGGGCTCTAGGCAGCCGAAGGCTTGCTCTTCCAACACGAGAGGGAGACCCGCGTCCCCTGGTCAGGGAGGCTCAGCGTGGCGGGGGGAGGGGGGGCGGGGTCCACGAGGGGCAGCCTCCTTTGGATCTGGTCAGCTGTCCCCCTTCCACACCTGAGGATCCTCTTCTTTACAAATCGATGCCCTGACTTTCTCACGAGGAACTTCATTTACGAGCCCAGCTGTTATTTCCGCAGCCCGCACAATTACAGTTTGTATTTGATTCTCGGCAATATCAGCCTCGCGGCTAAAAGAAAGTGGAGCTTCCTTTCCGCGCTGTCACGGAGGCTGGTTTGCGGACCGTGACTTGAGCGGAGCGCTGACGGACGTGAGCCTGTCATCCGCTCTTTGTAAGAGCTCTTCCAGTGCGCTTGGAGGAATCCGGAGCTCACCCGGATCCTTGTAGTCATCATTACTGCCATAGCGGTCAAGTTCAGCGCCTGCTGGGGCTCCCAGGGTGTGGGCCACTGCATCCCAGTCAAGCGCAGGTGAGGGTTTGATGAATGGGGACTCGAGCGCAGGTATGGATCACTGAGGTCCCCGTCCCCGTCGGCAGCTCAGCACCGCGCTCACGCCCGAAGCCACGACCAAAGCAATCCCCAAACCCCATCCATCACGTGTGGCTGCTCCGTGTACTAATTTTTATTATCAGTCAGGGTCCAATTAGGAGACAGGAGCTACCCGGGAGTCTGAACAGGGTAAGTGTAACCTGAGGAATTATCCCCTGTAACAGGGATCGGCTAAGGAGCAAAGACAACGCTGAAGGGCATCCTAAGAAACAGCAGCGGGGAGGGGCAGGCGCTACCCCCGGACCGAGCCCCCAGACCCCCACCTGCCCCGACGTGGAGATACTGTTGGGGGAGGGGGTTGGGGTTCACTGAACGGCAAAGCGGTTGCCGCGGCGCCAGTGGGAGAATGTGTTGGAAATCCACCCTAGGAACTTGCCAGAAAGCTGCCGTCTGAGGTGCTGGGGAAAGCTGTCCACAAAGTGTCCCATCTACGCTACCAGAGCACCCGGGTGGGGTGCCGGGGGATGGTTTTAGCTGCCCCGTAGGAGCCCGGCACTGCGGGAGTCATGCCCCGGCAGGATGTGGGTGCTGGAGAAGCCTGGAGGGGGCTCTGGGGCCCCGTGCTGGAGCCCCTTGTGCCCCAGGGGCCGATGCCGAGAAGCTAACAGGCTCCAGGAGCCTGGGCTGCCCACCAGAACCAGGAAGGGTGACCCCTGCCCCCTGCAGCGGACAGCTTGGCACGGCTGTGCCTCTCGGAGCAGGTGATAAAGGGCGGCCTGGGGCCTGACAGGCAGAATGCAGATAAACAGGTCCAGAGCGAACCCGACGGGCCCTCAGAGACCCAGGGCATCTGCTCATTTACACCTTTCGGGTTTTTTCTCACTGTATTTTGGAGGTTTTGTTCACTCTATTGTGATTTTTCATTTTTCCATCTTGGTTATCTTTTGTTCATTTAAATGATGTTCTCACAGCTGGTGCATCAAATGGCTGAATTCCCTGGGATACAATGAAAGTAGCTGTGTCTCCCCCTCCCCCAGCCTTGCGGACTCGGCTGAAGCTCACGGACAGCCGCCCTATCCTCTCGTGGAGGTCCTGCGGGGACCCTTCCGGAGACTTCTTGGGAAAGCCAAGCCCTTGGGTTAACCGCAGCAACTTCAGGGATTAAAGTCTACTCTGAGAGGAGAGAAAGTCCCCTTCACCATCCTGGTCCCCTTCAACCTGTGTCTGCAGGTCTTTTTTATTTTTTTTTTAATGCTTATTTATTTTTGAGAGAGAGAGAGAGAGAGAGAGAGAGAGACAGAACATGAGCGGGGGAGGGGCAGAGAGAGGGAGACACAGAATCTGAAGCAGCTCCAGGCTCTGAGCTGTCAGCACAGAGCCCGATGCGGGACTTGAACTCATAAACCGTGAGATCATGACCTGACGTTGAAGTTGGCCGCTGACCGCCTGAGCCCCCAGGCGCCCCTCTCAGATCTTAGACAGCCTCTTCACTCCAGATGGGCTGCATTCTGTTCCTCCAAATTCACAGGCTGGCCTCCTGACCCCCAGTCCCGTGACCTTATCTGGAGACATGGACTTCACAGGGGTAACCAGCAAAAACGAGGCCGCGAGGGCGGGCCCCGACCCAGTAGGCGCCCCGTCCATGTACGACGCGGCAGTCTGGATGTGGAGATCGCCGTGTGAACACGAAGGCAGCCGTCCACCGGCTGAAGAGAGGGGCCCAGAACCTTCTCCCTCAGCCCTCAGGAGGAACCAACACTTCCAACACGTTGGTTTCAGACTTCCAGCCTGCAGAAGCAGGAGGTCACATATTTTGCTGTTTTGCTGTGTAAGACCCCCCGCCTGCGGTACGCGGTCAGGCCACCCACTTGCCAGCCGCGTGGCCTTGAGCAGGCGGCTCACCCTCCCTGCGCCTGCGCACTGGGCTTCCTCACCTCGGTGAGGGGCACACTCGGGCCTCACGGCGTTAGCACCTGCAGCGGACAGTCCCGGCTCACCTGGTCAGGAGAAGGAGGTGGGCAGAGCCACTGAGGAAGGAGCAGGGGTCCCTGAGGGCCCAGAGCCGGCGCCTGCAGGGTCACACCACGACACCCAGGACGCATGGGCACGTCCGGCCTCAGGACCCTCCAGGCCGCGGATCCTCAGCTTCTCACCTCCTGCAGCCTTCACCGGGTCCCCGCACGGCCTTGTGGGGCAGGACAGGGCTCCCGAGGGATGGGGACACGGAGGCCCAGGGAGGAGAAATGACCTCCAGATCGCCCAGTAAGGACGCCTCTGAGGCAGAACTTGAACCCAGGCCTCTAGACTCTGAATTCAGGACCCCTGCTCCAGGAGACACTGCCTCCTGGTGGCCGCCTCAGTCAGGAGTAGCTTCCTGGGGGTGGGGGTCAGCCCCCTGGGCGGCCACCATCCCTGGGAGCCTGTCCTCACCCTGGCCTCCTCCAGCACCAGCTCCTTCTCTAGGACGTCCGGGAGGCTCCCACGGATTGTGGCTCCGCTGTGTGCTGGGGACTGAAAAGGGTCCTGTGTCACACTCACCACGGCACTTCGAGGTGGGGGCTAGCACCCCCATTCTTGGAGGGCTGGGGGGCTGAGGGGGGAGGACCCCAGGCTCAAGGAGGAAACACACTTGCCCGAGGCCACATGGTTGGGGGGAGGGCTTGAATCAACACCCGAGGAAAGCTCTGCCTGAAGCCGGGTCCCTTGTATCCAGGAAGCTCGGCCACTCCCCTTCCTGGAGGCAGGAAGGGGTGCGGAGGGAGAGCCCGTCAAAGCAGTGCCATTTGGGCCGGGCAAGCCACAGGATGATGACAAGAAATGGGGTGCACTTTGGGTGGGCTTTCTGTAGAGCCTGGATGGCGGCTGGGCTCCCCTGCGAAGGGCCTGGGGGGGGGGGAGGGCAGCTCCCGGTGTGACCTTTGCCACCTCCACTGGCTAAAGATCAGAGCGGGAGCAGCCGGGGGCCGGGCCTCCGCCGAGTGAGGGCTGGGGACTCAGAGCCCCCGCTCAGCCCAGCGGGGCAAACGCCAGCGCAGCCACAGGGTCAGAGGACACCTGTCCCCGCTGGCCCGACGTTAAACTTTGAGCAGCTGCTCTTCAAGTTCCAAAGGAAAGAAGGGGGGCAGAAAGGGAAGGCGTTGTTTTCATGCCTCTTGCTTCATTTGCATAAGGTGGAAAATGTTCCCATAGAAACAACCAGAGTCTGTAATTTTTGAATAACGATTTCTGCACAAAGCACAACCTGTCTTTTGGCGAAAGGGGATTAAGACATTCTCAGCAGCGTTTCCACCACAACAAAAGGCGAAGTCATCCAGTTCTGGGAGAGCGGCTCCGGAGGGGAGGGCCTAGCTCGAGCCTCTGCCCTCCGCGGGCCTCAGCTTCCCCACCTGCAAAATGGGGCGGGGGAGGACTGCGCAGAGCCCGCGGTGATTGAACTTCCGGCTCTTTGGGGGAGGGTGCTGGGCCGCTGTGACAGCCCCGTCCCTGGGCCCGCGATCGGGCAGAGTTTTCGTGGGCTTTCCAGAAGAAGCTGGGGCAGAGGCCATCTGGCCTAGAGGGGAGAGCTCCCCCCTCGGAGGGACACATCCCCGAGGTGCCTGGCAGGGCTCAGTGGACCAGAAGGCAGGCGCCGCTCCTGGGCGCCTCTGCCCCCTTGTGGCCCGAGGGCACTGCAGCACCCACTCACCCCAGCGTCCCATGCCCCCAGCAGCCTCCAGAGGCTGCCCCGCACTGGGGGGCTGTGGGCTGGCTCAGGCAGGGAGACAAATCTCCCAAGTCATCCTGAACCTGGCCCTGCTCCCCAGCTCTCCAGGCACGTAGGGCCTCTCCAAGTGCTCCCTGGGGCGCGCTGGGGAATGCAGATTCCCAGGGGCTCTGTGGTCCAATCTGCGAGCCAGGATGTGGAGGCTCGGCCCAGAGGGACTTGTCTGCGCCCCCATGTTACAGATGGGAAAGCTGAGGCCCTGAGAGGGCCTGCTGTTTCCACGGCCACCCGCCTGAGGAGGCCCTGCTTGCTCAGCCCATCCCAAGGCCGTGGCCCAGGGACCAGACCGCGGGGTGCCCTCCATGGGGTGGGGGGGCGGGGGGCAGGCGCTGTATTTATCCTCATCTGGCTGGGGGTTAAGATGTGGCGCTGGGGTGGAGCCCGATGGGAGCGCCGGCGCCTTGGGCTGTGGTGCGGAGCTGACAGAAAACAGGCGAGAGCGGCGGCCACTTTGGACGGTCCTCCGCTTTTACTCTGCCAAACCGCACACATTCCTTGATTAAAAACTATCGACTCCACTGGATGGTGGCCTTGGGGGGGGGGGCAGGTGCGTCCGCTCCAGCTGGGCTGCTGGGCTCCCGCCTCCCCTGGGAGGCCTCCAGGATGTCCGCGGCTCACCTGGGCACCAGGTGGCCCAGCATGGGCCTCATCTCCTTATTTAAAAAAAATTTTTTTAACGTTTATTTATTTTTGAGAGACAGAGTGAGAACAAGGGAGGGGCAGAGAGAAGGAGACACAGAATCAGAAGCAGGCTCGAGGCCCTGAGCTGTCAGTATAGAGCCTGACTCTGGGCTCGAACCCACAAACTGTGAGATCATGACCTGAGCCGAAGTCAGATGCTCAGTGACTGAGCCCCTCAGGGGCCCTTCGTGTCTCCTTATTTTCAAGAGGTGGCACCGTGGTGGGGTCACAGCGTCGGAAGACCCCGGCGTGGCACCTGACCCGTTGCTGGACGTCTTGGGCAGGGATGGCCACTGAGAGTGCAGGTCAAAGAGAGAGGTAGCTGGACCCCGTGCCAGTGGGCATGACCTCTGGGTGCTCAGAGGGGGCCTCTCGAGCACCAGGGTGCAGATGCCTGCCACACAGGTGCAGAACCCCTGTCTACCGGAAGGTCCGCCCCTGCTGAAATTGTTGAGTGGAACGGGGCAGAGGAAGGAAGGACAGAACCCGGCCCTCTGTGCCCTGCGGCAGGACGGCCTTTAGTCAGCTTTGACTCAGGCACCACGGGGTGGGGTGACGGGCCACGCAGAAGGGGAGTGTGTCCCGTCATTGAGCAAGAGCTTGCCATGCATGGCCAACACCATATCTGCTGTGTGACCTTGGGAAAATGGCTTCCCCTCTTTGAGCCTCAGTTTCCTCATCTGTGAAATGGGGCTCTTGTGAGGGCTGCTGATTAAAAGTGAGTATCTGTGAGCAGCTGGCTCAGAGATGAGCGTCCCTTAGCCTGGAGGCCGTCAAGGAAGACGAGGCCTCCCTCGCCCGCCCCTCCCCCAGCCGGCTGGAGCCTCGGTCGGAAGAGAGCAGCTCCCTGGTGGGAGTGGACATGTGGGTCTGCTGGTCCCCCGACACAGTGGGGGTGCTGTTTCTCCAGCTGCAGATGGCTGAGGGGAGCAGTGACCCAGAGCACGGGGTCCCCAATCTCTTGCCCACAACCCCGACTGATTTGTTGGTGAAATGAGGAGCCCGCCAAGCTTGGGGCGTCCTTATGGGGATTCAGATCAATGGCGGGCGAACACATTTGGAAACCAGGTGGCCCGATGGAACGTGGGATGCTGTGTGACGTTCGTAGGTCAGAGCCCCCCGTTCTCTGTGGGAGGCGTGGGTGTGAGACCGGGACGCTCCGGAGAAGCAGCTGGGCCAAGGCCTCATGGTGGGGCGAGGGTGCAGCTTGGATTGGGGGGTCGGGGCGCCGTCTGATGGCAACTCAACTTGTGCAATTTGGGGGTCCCTCAAGATCAGGTCAAGGGTGAATATTCAGAAGGAAACGGGAAATCACGATCATGGCTTGCTCTAAAAGTCTGAGCCTTATTGCGGACATCAACATGGCCGGGACCAAATCCAGCTGGTGGTGACTCCGACCACCGTCTCTGACTCCTTCTCCAGTGCTCTCCCGGCCGGAGCAGCCCCCTGTGCCCGGTGTGCCGTGAACGGAGTTTCTTCTCTGCGGGAACGGACCAAACATCTGGGTGAAGATTTCAAGTCGGTTTTGCCCCGCCTGCCTGCACAGAGCCCCTTCCAGGTTGAAGGGGCCGGGATGTTCTTTCTTCAAGTCTGGGTGAGCAGAGGAGTCCGTGCTCGGATCTCTGTTCGCCGTCGAGGCCACCCCCCCACCCACCGGCTCCTGAAGGCCCGCTCCCCAGGCAGATAAAAGCTTAATGGAGTTTTGCGACATGAAAGCCCGTCGGAGGGCAGAGCCGCGGACAGCGGGCATCAAGGAGGAAGGCCGATGGGACGCCGCGAAGATGAAAGAGCCTGCAGTCTCTCCAACGCAGGCAGGGCTCCCTGTGAAGAGGCGAGGAGGGGACCAGGAGAGAGGGGTCGTGTGTTCTGTGAAAACACAGACCGCCTCCAGGGCACGTGGGGCGCATTCTGGGGAGGCGGGAACAGGGGCTCCTGCGGGAGGTGAGGACAGGCCGCTCAGGGGTGCGGGGAGGCGGGGCTCTGATGCCCCCAAGGGCGCCATTCTCGGGGACACAAGTAAGTCCCAGCTCAGGGGCACCCTGTGCCGGCAGCCAGCGGGGTCCCTGGGGCGGCCTGGCCCTGGGGAGGGGCGGTGGGGTGGTGAGGGGCCGGACCCCACCGGTCTGACCTGTCCCTCTCTGGCTGGCCTCAGGGTCCCTTTTGTCTGGGCTGAGGCTGTCTCCAAGGCAGGCCCTTAGTTGGAGGGGAAGGTGTGCAAAAAGACATTAGGGACATTTGAGGCACAATGACCCCTTCAGGGGTAAGTTTGTTTGCTCTGGGTGTGAAAGGGTAGGCCCCTCCCCCAGGTCATATACTCATTCAGCAAACACGTACAGAGCTGTGTCCCATGCTGGGCCAGAGACACTCTAGAAAACTGGGGCCGTCACTGCCCCAAGGGGCCCACATCTGGAGCAGAGGCTGGCTTGGGACAAACTGCCGTCCAGGTAAGTGTGGGGCCTGCGCCGGAAGTGGGGTGCTGTAAGGAGCCCGGGGCACCGTGGGGAACCCAGATGGGTGGTGGAGACCGGTCTTGGGGACTGGGTGGTAGGTGGGAGGGTGCAGCCCAGCAAACACGCGGAGGAGAGTGGGGAGCAGCCCCAGCCCCGAGGCACCCGCTGTGGCCGGTTCGAGGGCTGGGCGGGAGCATGTCACGGCCCCGCTGGCCCTGTCCCCAGGAGGAGGAAGGGGGACCCGTGCACAAGGGGAGCTGCTGCAGGTCTTGCTGGGGGCGGGGAGGCGCCATCTGCCATGTGGCTCGGGTACAGGGGGGGCCCTGAACACACAGGAGGCTGCTGGCTGGTGGAGGGGAGAGGGGGGTGCAGGAGCCAGGCTGCTTCTGGAGCGCGGCCCCTCGACAGCACCCCAGAGCTTCTGGAGCTTTCCTCCCTCCTCCCCAGTCTCCATTCTTTCCCTCCTCCTCTCCCCTCCCTCCTCCCCCCTTCTCCCTCCTCCCCT
>PJEM01010351.1:0-63295 GCA_004023845.1 Helogale parvula | reverse complement strand
AGCAGATCCAGGGCTCCCTGAAGGACAGACAGTATCCGCAAAAGGTAGTGAGAGAGCGAGCCTCGGCTTCCTTCTGCTCACCAGGCAGGCTACTCTACCCTGACCTGAGAGTCAGCTTTATTTATTGAAAAAATGTATGGGGTACAAAACAGAGTGGCAATTATTTAGACAATAATTTCTGATAACAAATTCTTTGGTATGTAAAAATTTCCCAGAACATAGATTGGTGTAAGACTCATACATAATCTTTACCAATAGAGACTGAAATAGGTGACTAGATGTTTATCATATGGGATAGGAAGGATCTTCAGCATTCAAATACAAGGCAATGTTTTTAGCATAGCAAAGGCAAGAGGTCTTTGTGAGCAGGGGTCAGTAGCCTGTTTTCCGTGGGGAAGAAAAACAGGTTTTCTCAGAAAATGTAACATTTGCTCCTATAATCATAAAAGAAGAAACTCCTATAACAAGTTTTTTCACAAGGTACAATTCACATATTTTTAACATAAGAAGACAAGTCACTCCTGATATCAGTCAGGCGCCCTGGGGGTCAGTGCTCAGGCAGAAATTGAGTGGGGGTTGAGTGGGGGTAGATGCTGGTCGCAAGTAGGCCCCACGTTGTCAGCATGAAGACCCACAAAGGGCTCAGTATCACAAATTGTGAGATCATGACCTGAGCCGAAATGAAGGAGGGAGGCCTTGCAAACCTGCCTTACTTCAGAAATGGCTCCCAGCATCCCGCTTGCTTTCTTACTCTTTCAAATCAATACACTTTTTTAAAAAATGAATTTCTGACTATCATAAAGTTTATGCAATTAGGGGTACCAAGGCATTTTTTCTAAATTTAACAGCATAAATGATTATGTTCCCAATCAATTTGTAAAAACTGTGCCCCTTTCCATTACCAAATTATATCTTTATGACTTGGAGAGTAGGTTATTTTCGTGTTTTCTTGAGAAAAAAGTATCTTCATTCCTTCATTCCATGCTTGTGAGGTTCCTCATATCTAGGCCAAGAGCCATGGTCCCAGAATAGATAAGGCCTGAATTCCTCGGGATGTTTACTTAAGACAGAATGTGCCAGACCCCACACAGATTTCATTTTCTCTTTTCTCCCAAGAGAATTTTAAATTTAAAATAGAACTGCCAAGCACCTAGTTAGCCTATTCAAGGTATGTCTATGGAGTAACATTGTTCTTATAGGGCTCAAACGTTTTCACCCAAATAAACTGAGAGCATGCCTGTTCCTTTTTTCTCTACACAGTACTCTGAGCCAGAAGTACAAACACAAGGAGGCTCCTACCAGACATATTTTATTCATTTGATGGTGTGTTCTTGCTACTTACTCCTTACTCCTTTCGTGAAATGGCATTATCTCCTTTCTGAGGCTAACTCTAGCTCTTTTTTTTTTTTTTTTTTTTGAGAGACAGAAAGAGAGCAAGAAAGGGGCAGAGAGAGGGAGAGAGAGAATCCCAAGCAGGCTTCAGTGTGAAGCCCCACAAGGGGCTCAATATTACAAATTGTGAGACCATGACCTGAGCCAAAATGAAGAATAAGTTGCTTTAAACGACTGAGCCACCCACACGCCCCTCTAGCTAATCCTAATAGTGCTCAAGTGCGTTATAGACAAGTCTAAATAATTTAACGTATAAGCTCTGCAAAGGGACATAATTGCACTGTCCCCTGCACCATGTCCACTTTCTCCCCAAAGGAGATTTTAATCTAAAGAATTTTGAACACGGGCACCTGGGTGGCTCAGTCAGTTAAGCATCCGACTTCAACTCAGGTCATGAACTCGCGGTTCATGAGTTTAAGCCCCGTGTTGGGCTCTGTTCTGACAGCTCAGAGCCTGGAGCCTGCTTCTGATTCTGTGTCTCCCTCTCTCTCTGCCCTTCCCCTACTTGCACTCTCTCTCTCTCCTCCTTCTCAAAAATAAAAATTAAAAAAAAAAGTTTTAAAGAATTTTGAATATATGCTCTTATCATGAAAATTCTGTGTTGCCTTTGGATATCCCCTAGGTTTAGAGACCAAATAATTGCCTGTAAGGACATACAGAGTGACTTGAATAGTATAAATTAAGGTAACAGTAAAAAAACAAAATTAGATATTATTAGCCCTGTAAAGTCAGAGATCTTAATATTCTTTGGGCTTTCCTAACTTAACTCCAAATATTAAAGAAATCAGTCTGGTAGGTCTAGTCAATGTGGTGACTAGGGTTTGGGAAAATTAAGGAGCACTGGTAATCAAGAGCTAACTACCGCCTATGTCAAACATTATTAAATATTACTTAGAAACAATCACATTTATTTGTTAATAATCAGATACTTGATAAACACAAATGCTTCCTATCTAGGATTTCTCTCCACCACAAAAAGCTAGTGCCTTAATTTATACATCAATAGGTTGTATTGTTACCCACATTTCCATACACTGACTCTAAGTTTCATATAAGTAATTGTTTCGAAGAACCTGTTGAATTTTCTGAGGAATTCCTTAGCACAGTGCTATTTTTCTATTCATAAAGTAAAAGAGTTCCTGGGCAAATGTATGCAGACAACAGACATTTTTCAAAGGTTTTAGTGAAGATTTACTACTTTATTTTTCAGAGATTATATTTGAAATATGGCTCAGAGTGACTTCCTCTACCCAGATAACCCAAGAAGAAGGCAAGAAGTCAACCGTCTTCACCAGCAGCTTCTTGACTGCTTATCTGATAGCTTCCATGCCACCAATAAGCTGATTGGGGTTTTAAACACGCACTTGGGTTGCAGCCTGGCCTCTATTGAGATGCAACGAAATGGGACCATCAAGGAAAACTGTGATATCATCATCCAAGCCATGATGAAAATCCAAAAAGAATTGCAAAAGGTTGATGAAGCACTAAAAGATAAACTAGAGCCAACCCTTTACAGAAAACTTCAGGATATTAAAGAAAGGGAAACAGAGAAAATTGCAATAGTACAAAAGGTCATTTCAGTCATCCTGGGAGAAGCTACTTCCGCAGCCAGTGCAGTGGCTGTGAAACTTGTGGGCTCAAATGTCACAACTGGCATAATTAACAAGTTGGTCACTGTGTTAGCTCAAATTGGAGCTTCTCTCCTTGGTAGTATAGGAGTTGCTGTTCTTGGCCTTGGCATAGATATGATCTTCCGTGCTATCCTGGGAGCAGTGGAGAAAACACAGCTTCAAGCAGCCATTAAAAGTTATGAGCAGCATCTGGTGGAATTCAAGTCAGCTTCGGAAAAATATCATCATGCCATTACTGAAGTCACCAACACAGTGAAACACCAAATGAAATAAACAGCCACTGTGCCACTTCTGCTTCTCAATTACAGTGTTTTGCTTCTTTGATTAGGTTTATTTTCTGTTAAGTTTCTAACATGGACATAAATACAGTTAACATAGAAAGATGGTTTAGAGATGCTAAAACTAGAAGACTCTAGAGTTTTGTATCGATGATGAATGCCTAAATCAGTGCTAGACCCTGTGAAGTAAAACTATATCCCAGGATACCTTCTTACAACATTAGATTAAATGCTATTGTAGAAGAGCACGTGTAAAGGTTACCTTTTCCTTTTCTAATTCCCCAAATCCCTAAAATTTACATGGAATGGGGCGATTTTATTTCTACTACTAGCTTCAGACATCATTTAGTTCTAAGGCAACGTCCCTGTAACTGCTGCCTAGACTCAAACTGTGACCTTTGAATGAAATAATTTTGACCACCAGTTTAAATCCAGTAAGCTGGAAGAGACAGAAATACAGTTTGCAACAATTCAATCATGAAAGAACACAATGGTTTTGTAACTTCAACTAATTACACACTATACCTGGATGGCTTTTTTAAAAAGATAAAAGTTAAAACTGAAAAGATAAAGGTTCTGTTTCCATAATTGCAACCAACCCTGACCAACTATGGTGTGACGATTAAATATCCCTCATGTGAATGAACACTCTGGAACATTTGAAAAGAAACATGCATTTACGGTGCAGGGGGAGGAAGCTGTTACTCTTTCAAGAATTTGTCACTTTGCTATTTAAAAAAGAGTCATATTTTTTATTATCCTAATGAGTTTTCAGAAATATGAAATTTCATGTTCAATACTATCAGAATGGAAGCTGTCCCCTGCTACATAAAACTTTAGGTAGCCCATTTCATTAATTACCTGATTTCAGAAAATCCAAGGCTAAGGAGGACTAATGGTTCAGTTAATTTCTGAATTTCTGCAGACACAAGTGTGTTTTTTGCCAACTAATAACTACCCATTAAGACTCTTAGGTTCTACTTACAAAATCATTAATAAGTTGTTGATGCAAGAATGTTTGTTATAATTTATTTTGCATACAAGAAATGTCTTGAGTTTTAAAAGCCAGCATATCCCCAAAATTAAAAAGCTAGATAAAACACTTTAATTTTTCAAATGTACTCTTTTCTTTCTATTGTGTCACTGCTTCTTAACTTAGTTGCAAACTAAATCTCTTTACATTCAAAATTAAATCTTATTTTTATTACCTAACTTACCAGTTCTAAACTACAAGACCTTGTTAATGCTCTTTCTGGGACTCAAATCGGAAAAATTTCTAAGACAAAGGTAAGGAACCAATCTTAAATGGTTAAGTGCACATTTAAGTACTCTACTGATATAATTAGTATGTATTTCCATCAATATTTTGGCATATTTATAAGAATTGATACTAAAAACTAACTATACCTAGCATATTTTCCTATAAGGAATATTAAGATCAGAAATAACCAAGGGTGTCTTTTAAAATTTCTAAATATTTAAATATGTAAACTTACCTTTAAAGGGAAAAGGGGAGGAGTCTTCGACAAACAGCAGCTAAACAGGAAAGGACGAAAGACTAGACCTAAGTGATAATCCATATATAGGTATAGTGACATCATAAAGGACTTTAGCTGGTGAAAAGACCAAAAGGGAAAGACCATAATTCAACCTGGCCACTTGCACATTTAAAACTGAATGCAAATGTATCTCCACATTTCTTCCTCAAAAAACTTACTGTAGATTAATTTATTGTAGATGAACAACCGGGAACTCTACCACGGGCACTACTTCGTTCTGTATGCCTATAAACTTCCAGACGGACATGACGCTAGCAAAGAGCAATACACACAGTACCAAGTGTTATCTTGGGATCCGTTTTCAGACACAAGCAAAAGAGATCGCACGCGCTTACATTACAAAAATATCCCAAACCCAAAAACTAACACAATTCCGGCCGACAAAAACTGAGCAAAACACCCCTCTAACTGGAACCTTCCAGTCTCACGCAGCGTAACGGAACTCCAGGAAATTAAGTCAGAAAGTCTCGGTCCGAGAGGGAAAGTAGTCTTCTCATCAGCCAATCACCTATCTCACTTGCTCCGTTTTTCTTATTTCTGTTGGTTTAAAGAAGTGTCAATTAACGTGGTTCTGCGCAATGGGGGCGGGCTCTTGCCAGACAAACAACCAATTCGGTATAAACTTGGAGCGGAAGAGACTCTAGTCCTGGAGTTCTTGGTTCCTCTCTATGGTACCAGAGCGAGCGGAGAAACGCTAAGATCTTCGGCCTTAGGTATAGGAAGTGACGTAAGGATGGCGGAGGGGCGCGAGGTTTCAAGATGGCGGTGGCTGGGTTGCTGACCGGGAGGCAGAGGTGAAGGCCCCTACGAGGTAAAAGAGGCCGAGAGTCGTCCCATCCCCGCCTCTTGCAGCCCCAGGAGCCCAGCAGAAGTGTGAGTGTGCAGGATTGTTCTGCTCCATTCCTTTCTCTTTCCCGACCCTTCTCGGGGCCCGCGCGGTTGCCTCGGGGACACCAGGCCCCTCAGCCCCGCTCTTCCTCTCCGCGGTTGGGGTCTCCCGGGTCGCGGATCGGGGGATCTCGGAGCCAAGGGCGGTGTGGTTTCCAGCGTCTCAGCTGCTGTTGTACCCGAGTCAGTTAGCGCCGCCTCCCGCCGGTGCGCGTTCACCGGCTGCTTTAGGTTTGACGTCTTGGACCTCGAGTCAGGGTCAACCGTCGCTATGGCTTAGGCAGTTGCTGCTGCTGTTGCTTCTCTTGGTGAACTGGGCTCCGTCCCACTGCAGCCTATTCGGTTTCCCCAAGGTTATGTGGCCCAGTTTGCCTGTCGTTTCTGCTTTTAAACAAAAAGTAGTTTGTGCAGACTAAGGCTCCATTGTCTTCTATAGAAATTCTTTGTAATTTGTATTTGCTCTTTGTCAAAACATGAGCCTGAGGGTAATTGACAAAGAAAAGCAAAAAAATTACGAGCTATCAAAGATAGGAGAGCCTATATTTCTATGAATTTTGCTTGTTTCCACCTCGCTTCTCCCGGACTTCCAGTTTTTTCTGCGAAGGAAATCCTGCGCAGGGTAAATTAGGTGCCACTCAAACAGCTCTGACCCATTTAGCAGAAACCAAGGCATTTGAACACTTGCTGAAAGAGGCATTAACTAATGAAATTTTCTGACAAAAATCTTCATACAAAGAAGAAGGAGAGGTACAATTAATTGTACCGGCTACTAAGTATTTTGCCTCATGATCTTCCCTTTCCCACCCTTTAAAAGTCTGCTTTCAAAAGAGAGTAAATTTGTCCATTTTATTATTGGGAAGGGTAAGCGTTAACAAGTTAAAGTTTGACTGGAACAAGAGAAAGAAGTAATGTAATGTCTCCAAGTAAGAAAAGTCTTGACTTGCAAAATATTTTCCCTCAAACACAAATCAGGAATCAAGGGGGTACTAGTAGAAAAATGTGTGTCTTGACATTTTGGACACTCCTTTATATAATATTTTTATTTTTAATATTTGCACCTTTAGTTATGTCTTACACTCTTAAGACTCAAGAAATCTATCTGAATTAGAAGGAACTCTGAATTAAATAGTCTTAAATTAATGAGTTTTTACTATCTTAAAGATGCTGGGAATACATGGCCAAGAACCATGGAGAGAGGCAAGGGGAACTATGTTGTTTCCAGCCCCCATCATTACCTCCATTCTCTTTTGATTCCTCTTTCACCCCAAATATAAACAAAGGGAGGGTGTAGGAAAAGGACTAACGGTTTTTCATACAGGTTTTCATATGCATGATTTGTCCCATATTGTTGAAGCATATTCTGATTTTTTTCAGTTGACAGAGTCGGTCTGTGATCCATTTTGAAAAATTAATAATCAAAGAAATGTTTCTTTTCAAGAGATTGGTAGAAATTTTGCAACATAAAATGGAAGAAATTTTGTAAATGGAGGGAAATTAAGCTATTTCTTTGTTTTTGCAGGGTTTTTTTTTTTTTTTATGAATAAGTGAATCATACAAGTCATCAACATGGGACGGAGATCTACATCATCCACCAAGAGTGGAAAATTTATGAACCCTACAGACCAAGCCCGTAAGTGTCCATTAGTATGGAATGATAAAGAAGAGGAGTAATAAAATTGCAAACAGTAGAGAATCTATTATGTCTTACTTATAAAATCATCTGTGCCAGGAGTCAGTTGTATAAAGTTATCCAGTGTTCTTCTGGGCACCTGAGGAAAACTTTAAACATGCAAAAAAAAATTAGCACCCATATTTTTTTTAAGTTTATTTATTTATTTTGAGAGTGTGTGCATGATCATGGGGAGGGGCAAAGAGAGAGAATCCCAGACAGGCTCTGCACTATCAGCACAGAGCCTGATGTGGGGCTTGAGCCCAGGAACTGCAAGATCATGGTCTGAACCGAGACCAAGAGTCAGTGGCTTAACCTACTGAGCCACCCAGTACCCACATTTTTAATTTGATTGACTTACAAAGTAAAATTGGCTTAAAAGTTTCTTCTTTTCTGTGAAATTTTGAACAAATTAGTTTTGTAAACTTCTCTTTAATATTTTGACATCTTTTTCTTTCAGATTCATAGTAATTTTTTAAGAAGCTTAAAACAAAAACTTGTCAGGACATTTTTGGCTGACATAATTAAAGGGTGTTATTGGGATCTGGTGGGTAGAGGCCACAGATGCTGCTAAATATTCTGCATGCACAGGACAGCCTCCTACAATAAGAATTAATCTGTATGAAGTTCGGTTAGTGTTCAAGATTTGAAAGTTTTATATTTTGTCTCTCTCTCTCTAAAGGAAAAGAAGCCCGGAAAAGAGAATTAAAGAAGGTATGATTTCAGAAGCATCCTGTGAGTCAGTAAATGGTGTTTGGCACATCGTACTGTTTGGGTTTAGTGGATTTAAAAACAACATTTCCAGTTATTTGTCAGAAAAGATACTTCATGCTGCTTATAACAAACCATAAAATTTACTAAGCCAAAATACCATATTTGGAAACTGAATTTAAAAAACTTTGCAGATAAGCTTATGATGAGTGATTGTAACATTGTTTGATTATCTTTCCCAGTGAGTTAAATAAATATCTTTGAAAGGAATTTCTTTTTGCTCTTAAAGCATACTGCTCTGTGAAAAGATACTGAATTAGTGAATGGAAATAAATATGATTCAAAATTGTTTTGTGGGTTCCTTTTTTTCATTTTGTAGCTGTTGAGTTTGTGGCAAAGTGTTTTCCCAGAATAAGAAAGTGTTTATTTTTCAGTATCATGCCTTAACACATTGAGAGAACGCAGATTTTTAAGTTTTTAAGTAGGTTTTCTTATTTCATTGTTTAGTATCAAATCTGCAAAATTTTTCTCTAATATATAATTTTAGAATTAAGCTTAAAATAAGATTCTTTTTAAGTAATTGCTAACAACCTCACAAAATTAAAGTACTTGCCTGAGAAAGCACACATACTAAATAATGTTTATCTTTTTGTCTAAAGTTGAAATATTTTTGAGAGCAAAAAATTACATTTTTGGTTATGGTGATTGAAACAAGATTGGAAACCAAGGAGAAATTCAGCTTTGTTTTAAGTAGATTCTTGATGCAAATTGAAATAAAAACTCCTATGCTTGTCCAGTTTCTTGACATAGTGCTCTTTTGTTTCTCTAAGAACAAAAAACAGCGCATGATGGTACGAGCTGCAGTTTTAAAGATGAAAGATCCCAAACAGATTATCCGGGACATGGAGAAATTGGATGAAATGGGTAAGAGTTTATAAAAAGGCTAGATTTCATAGCAGGGGTAACAGGCAAGCCGGTAACAAGTAGAGCAGCACAGGTGTGAGGAAAAGACGTGATTACATTTGACAGGCTTAGTGTCAGGAAGATGAGATGGGGGGGACTGGTCTAGAGAAAGATGAGTGCTGTTATTTAGCTTGAACTAATTGTTACTGAGGTTATGAAAGCCTATTTTGACCAGTTCATTTTTCCCAGAGAAGACTGAATTCTGGAGTTTGAAATCTGGAGGTTTTTGTGTGTTTTGGTTTTTTAATGTTAACAGCTACCATGTAAATCTAAATATTATTACCTCACCATGAATTTATCAGTTTCCCATTTTTCCCAATGAGAGCAGAGACACTTGACCCACTTAGTAAGGTGGCAGAAGTCATCAAATACTTACAATCTAGTTTTGCAGAATATCATATTAGGATTTCTCCTTTTTTTCACATTTCTTTGAGTAATTTTACGCAGTTTTTTCATGTGTATCTTCAGGGTCACAACTGTTTTTATAACTGTAATCACACAAATAACTTATCTTTCCTTGCATCAAAATTGCTTGAGAATGGTCTGTGTGATGCTGCCAGTGGAAATTTTATCCCAACCCACAAAGACCCATTTTTTAAAATAACAGAACATGGGATTTATTTTTCTGGCTCCTTCTACCATTTTTTAATTTTTTTTTTAATTTACATCCAAGTTAGTTAGCATATAGTGCATTAATGAATTCAGGAGTAGAATCTGGTGACCCATCCCCTACAGATCACACCCACTGCTCAGCCCAGCAAGCGTCTTCCTTACTGCCCCTTCTTCGTTTAGCCCATCTCCCAACTATACCCCCCAGCCCCCCAGCCATCCTGTTTGTTCTCTATTTAAGAGTCTCCTGTGTTTTCCCCCTCCCTATTTTTGTGTTATTTTTGCTTCCTTTCCCTTATGTTCATCTGTTTTGTATCTTAAATTCCACATAGGAGTGAAGTCCTAGGATATTTGTCTTTCTCTAATTTCTCTTAGCTTAATACACTCTTAGTTCCATCCATGTTGTTGCAAATGGCAAGATTTCATTCTTTTTGATTGCCCAGTGTAACACTCCAGTGTATGTATGGAGTACTCTATTGTGTGTATGTATGTGTGTGTCTTTATCCTGTTATCTGTTGATGGACCTTTTTTTTTAATTGCATGACTTCTACCTTTTTTTCCTAATTGCATAATAAAATTATTTTATCTTTATTCATTTATCTGTTGATGGACCTTTTTTTCATTGCATAATTTCTACCTTTTTTTCTAATTGCATAATAAAATTATTTTTCCAAGTTTTGTTAGCAAAAGTTCCCAGTTTAAGTGGTTTGCCAAAAATCAGATAGTAAGTAAAAGAGGTACAGTGGATCTCAACAATACATGAAATGGGTTTAAAAAATCCAGTTATGTGAGGTTCTGGCATTAAGAAGCTTTGTTAAATAATGTGGCAAAGCTTGTGCGTTTAGCCTGGGTAAGAGTTGTGGGTCAGATTGCATGATCCCAGATCTTCCCCAGTTCAGCTGTAATTGATCCTGCTTTTTGCCTCTGCTTTAAATATTACTGTGGACAGTTGCTCTCCCTAAGATGTCAAGACATTACCTATTAAAATGACTTCAATGATTTATGTGGCTTTAGAACGAGATAATAGTCATAATTGAGGTTTATTGAGCTCTTATCTTACTGTGTACCAATTTTTTGCCAGATGTTATTTAATTCTTACAACAGCTTTTGGGTAGGTGTTCACCTATTTTATGGGTGAGGCAACTCAGGCACATACTTTCCTCAAGGTCCTGCTGTTAGGAAGTGGCAGGCTGGGATTAAAACTCAGGCATTCAACACTTGTACTAATCACACTAAGAATAGTGTGTGATGTAAGACTGTATCTTCCAAATAAATCACCAAGGTTAATAGGATTTAGGGAAGAAGATAATTAAACTTGCTATCTGTAAAAAAGGAAGAGAACACTGTTGATCAGGGTTCTAATTACAATTTATAAAACTTACACAGTTTATAAAACTTAGTACAATCTAGTTTAGGCAGAAAAAAATATGTACGTTGACTCCCATAACTGGTAAATCCCAGAGGGAAGCTCTCCTAGAAGACACAAATGTCATCATTAAGACCGTCTGTCCGCTCTACTCTCCTTAGCCTCATTCAGTATATTGCCAGCGATCTTCTTGGGATGGAATGTGAAATATGTGTGTGGAATTAGTGGGACACAAGGTCACAGCTTTAGGTTTATTTTATCCCTCCTGTAAAAAGCTTCACTCTCTGACATCCATATTTAAAATCTCAGAGAAGGATCTTGTTTCAGTTTGGAGCATGTGCCATTTGATCTCTGAGTTGGTGGAGGGAGGCAGGTATGATTGACCAGGCAAGCCTGGGAGTCTTGTGCTCATAATAACTCTTAGGGCAGAAGACCTGAAATGAAGCCCTATGTTGAACACATGGAAAGAGAAAGGATTGTATGATAGCTAGACACCAGTCCACTATAAAAATAATTAAGTGGTGAGCTAGACACCACTGGATATGTGTGATCCCATTTAGTCATCAGAACTTTGTTGTAAAGCAGTTGATATCCCCATTTTCCAGATGAAGAAGCTAAAGATCATAGAATTCAAGTAAAGTGCCCAGGGTCTCAGAATTAAATGACAGAGTCAGGTCTGACTGAAGCCTCACTATATAACAAGTTGTGAGCATAAGGGAATGAAACTTGATTTTTTATTACAGTGATGAGGAAAATCAGGGGATGTTTTTACAAAAGAAAGTAATATTAATGCCTATCTTAAAAAGGTCGAATTTCAGCAAATGTTTATTGCACTTTTTAATAAAATTTAGAAGTGTATACTCTTTTAAAAGTTTTAGCATATAGGGAGAGCGTAAAGGATGTAGCTAGTTGATACCTAAGTGAAATGACTTTTTGTGTTTAATTTGAATATCTGCTCTTTTCTCTTAGAGTTTAACCCAGTGCAGCAACCACAGCTAAATGAGAAGGTGCTGAAAGACAAGCGTAAGAAGCTGCGTGAAACCTTTGAGCGTATCCTGCGGCTCTATGAAAAAGAAAATCCGGATATTTACAAAGAATTGAGAAAGCTAGAAGTAGAATATGAACAGAAGAGAGCTCAACTTAGCCAATATTTTGATGCTGTCAAGGTAATCGAGTTTCTTTAGAGAGAGAAACTAAAATGTTTTTAGATTTGCTTTTAAAATTATCAGTGTGAGAATTGGTCCTATTAAACTTCTTCCTTTTTACAGTCTTTTTAATGTTCATTTATTTCTGAGAGAGAGAGCACAAGCCAGGGAGGGGGAGACAGACCAGAGAGAGACACAGAATCCAAGCAGGTTCCGGGCTCTGAGCTGTCAGCACAGAGCCCAATGTTGGGCTCAAACTCGTGAACTGTGAGATCATGACCTGAGCTGAAATTGACACTTAACCGACTGAGCCACCCAGGCGCCCCTTCTTGGCAATTTCTTATCAGACTAAACATACACCTACCTACCCCATGAGCCAGCAAATCTAATGCTACGTATTTACACAAGAGAAATTAATCCATCTGCTAACACAATAGCCAAAAACTGGAAGTAGCCCAGATGTCCATTAATAGGATAATAGATAAACAAACTAGTATATTTATAAAATTGAATGTACTCAGCAACAAAAAAGAATGATCTACTGACACTCAAAATCACGTGGGATAAAAAAAATTTTTTAATAGTATGTTTCAAAACTTGTTGAACTTTCATAGTTATTACATTTGTAGGACATTCTAGAACAGGCAAAACTAATTTGTGGATGAAAAAAATTTAATACAGTGGTTGCTTTGTGATATTATTAAGGATTGACAGGAGTATGAACTATATTCATTTGTCAAAACAGAATTTATACATTTCACTGAATTTTGTTTTGAAAATGTGAAAAAAAAAACCAGATGGTGTAGCTGTTATAAAGTAGGTAGGAAAGATCCCACTTTATAGATAAGGAAACTAGAGTGACTTTGCTCAGTCACACAGCTGGTGTGGAGCAGGAATTCAGCGGAGACCGACGAGTTTAGAAACGCAAGCTCTTCCACTGGCTGCATGTCATTTCTAAGTTAATTGCTAAGTGCTGTTTATCATCCAGAACATTTAAAAGGGTGGGTTTGGTGCTAGACACTTTTAACAGTTGGATTTCTATAAACAGCAGCTATTTCAAACCATAGCCCAAAAGGATAAGGTGATAATGGGGGGGGGGGGAAGCAGAGTTTTGTCTTTTTTTAGAGGTGATAAGGATTTTTTTTGTCCATTCATTGACAGATTTTGGAAATATTGACAAATACTGATGTTTCCTCCTGATACTTAGGTGGAAAGCAAATCCAGTTTATAAAACAACAGATAGTGATTTTTTAGTGTTTAGTTTGTGGATTGCTCTTATCATACTATTGAAAAGTTTTCTGTTTCAGAATGCTCAGCATGTGGAAGTGGAGAGTATTCCTTTGCCAGACATGCCGCATGCTCCTTCCAACATTCTGATCCAGGACATTCCACTTCCTGGTGCCCAGCCACCCTCCATCCTTAAAAAGACCTCAGCCTATGGGTAAGGAGGTGGTAGCATAATCCGATGGCGTTATTTTAAGTAATTTTTTACTACCCAGGGCCAAAATTGTTGCAGTGGGAAATAAAAGACAATGGGAATGTAAGTGGTGCCTCCCTTGATCGGGTGTGAAGAAATCCCTTATAAATGTTTGAAAAGAAGTAAGTATCTCATTATTAATGTGATAACTGTAAAATTTTCTTCACAGACCTCCAACGCGGGCAGTTTCTATACTTCCCCTTCTCGGACACGGTGTTCCACGTCTGCCCCCTGGCAGAAAACCTCCCGGTCCTCCCCCGGGTCCAGCACCTCCTCAAGTCTTACAGATGTACGGCCGTAAAGTGGGCTTTGCCCTAGATCTTCCCCCTCGTAGGCGGGATGAAGACATGTTATATAGTCCTGAACTTGGTAAGGAGGGCCTGTTCCTTTTGCTTTAAACAGCCTTTCCGCTGTCATCTTTTAAGTCGGCCCTGTTTAGCATCTTGTTTGCCATCCTCAGAACTTGGGAAATAAGTGACAATTACATGTACATACTAGCAGATGGATAACTCATAAAATTTACTAAGTAAAAGCATCACACATAAAGAAGTATAGAAATGTTTGTCATGTTTTAAAATAGGCTCTATTTAGAGATGTCACCTTACAATTTTTTAAGACTCAGATACTTGTTTTCTTTTCAGTTTCATTGCTATCAGACTAGAGCATAATTTTATACAGTCAGTGATGGAGTGTGTGTGTGTGTGTGTGTGTGTGTGTGTGTGTGTGTGTGTGTGTGTGTAGAAGTTTCTACGTAGAATTTGTTTTCAAATTTAAACCTTTTAAAAAATACATTATGTTATCAAGAAGATTTTAAGACTGTTACCATATGGAAATATTGTTAGACTGGATGAAGAGCTCATATCATATACAGAATCTTTTATAAACAGTTAAGTTATTCTGAGTTAAATAGAAGTTTTCTGTGCTTTGGCGTGCACACCATGTGTAGTGGAGGGTCTAGTCATAATACTTGTTTCCTGGTCCCTCCTACGTTGTCAGCTCAGCGGGGCCATGATGATGATGTTTCCAGCACCAGTGAAGATGACGGGTATCCTGAGGACATGGATCAAGATAAGCATGATGACAGTACTGATGACAGTGACACTGACCGATCAGATGGGGAAAGTGAAGGAGATGAATTTGTGCACCGCGATGATAATGACAGAGACAACAATGAGGAGAAAAAGTCAGGTATGTGCTGATGGAAGGTCCATGGTATTGATCAATAAATAGCACTCAAGACAAAGGGTCTGATTTATTAACACTTCTGTAAAAGTAATTGTGAGCATCTTGAAAGGAGGGATCATGGCTCTGTTCATCTTTATATGTCAATCTCAACAGTTCTTGACACATACTAAGTCCTCACTGGGTGTTTGTGACAGAAAAATAATTTAAGCAGCGTGTGTAATGAAGAAATCTATGTAGTAAAGGCCACTTCGGGAGAGAAAGATAAGAACTGTCTCAACAGCATGAGGATGTACTCATGTGGGTATGCATAGGAAAAAGGAGAATAAGCACATAACCTTATTGAGAAAACGTGGGTTTTTTTTTTAATAAGTCTGTTTAAATATTTTAAGTTTTCTGTGGCCGTTGTGTCTTAACATGAACCAGACCATAATTATAATTCAGGTTCACTTGCAAAGTGGAGTCATGATGTAATGGAAACATCCAAAATGTAGGTTATGTGTCCATTTGGTTATAAAATCTGACTGCGTTATATGTACTTTTAAAAAGCAGTTACGATGTTCATCAAGAAAATGTTAAGCATCGTGATAGCAACTGAACAGTGCAAAATGTATAATAATCTCTGACACTTCTGTAGTCTTGGAGTTTATTTTAAAATTGTTTTTGTAACCTACAATACCATATTTGTGTATTAGTAATATTATTGGTGTATTTATAATGATGACAAATCTTTCTTCTGATACTTCTTAAGAATCATGGTTGCAAACCAAAAAGCTTGTGTAAAGGTGTGGATAGAGCTGGTAACGAAAAATTATAGAGGACTTAACATAGGGGCCAGCACTGGACAATAACAAAATCCTTAGAGCCACAGCGGCTCCACTTTTCTCTGGCATCGTGTGATCCTTTGCCTCATTTTTCTCTTTCTGACAGCTTTTTTTTACTTCTACATACTCCTCAGTGTACATGTGCTGAAAGTAGCTATCCTAACTGATTTGACATTCATCTGATATGTGTTCGTTTTGTACTGTATGCAAGGAATTTTCCTAGACAAAGGATACAAAGTGAACAAAACTAAAGCCTTGCCCACATTAAACTTGGTGAATGTTTACCAGCAAAGGCTACTTCTAATATTGTTCCCTTTGGCAAGATGTTTAATAACGTCTAGTGGATGGCCGTAGTTATCAGGTTAAAAAGGTCCCCTCTAATCCTGCCTTGGCAAGAGTTTTTATATTTTTAAGCATCTGTTGGGATATTGTTATGGTTTTTTTTTTTACATTGTTTAATGCAATGAATTATATTTGTGGCTTTTCTAATGTTAAACCTTACCTTGCATTTCTGGGACAACCCTACATGTTTATGCTGTATTTTTCTCTTAAAACACTGTTGGATTCAATTTGGTTATACAGTTGGCCCTTGAACAGTATGGGGGTTGGAAGCACCGACCCTGTGTGCAATCAGAACATCCATGCATACCTTCTAGTTCCTCCAAAACTTAATACCCTATTGTTGACCAGAAGTTTTACCTATAACATAAACCATTGATGAACACACGTTTTGTCTCTTGCATGGATTATATACTACAGTCTTGCAATAACGTAGGTTAGAGAAAAGAAAATAGTGTTAACAGTTCATAGGGAAAGTACAGTTTCAGTACTGTACCATATTTATTTTTAAAAATCCATATGTAAGTGGACCCACTCAATTCAAACCCATGTTATCCGAGGGTCAACTGTATTTTATAGTAGGTTAGTTTTGGTATCAGGGTGGTGCTGGCTTCATGAGTTTCGGATTGCATTCCATCTTTTCCTGTGCCCTTCTACAGGAAATTTCTGTAATTCCATGTTTGGCTGAACTTCCTTGTAAAATTATTTGGGTCAAGTTAAAGATTTTTAACTACCATTTCAATTTTAAAAGTTCTGGTCTTACCACTTCTGTGGCCAATTTTTGTAATTTATATTTTTAAAGTTTATAGATGTGAAATCACAATTGCTTATGTTTACCACCACTTGGCACTTCTTTTACTACCTTTTATATGGTTATCTCTTTCAGCACTTAACATCTGCCAAATATTGTGGACAGCAATCATATCTGGTGCTTTATAGTACTCTATAGTAAGCATTTACTGAATTTTTTGTTCCTGATCCACCCCATTCTCTCCTTCCCCTGGCCCCTTAGGTCTGAGTGTAAGATTTGCAGATATGCCTGGAAAATCAAGGAAGAAAAAGAAGAACATGAAAGAGCTGACTCCTCTTCAAGCCATGATGCTTCGAATGGCAGGTAAAACTGGGAAAGAGTCGTGAAATCACCTTTTGGGTGTTTCCCCCTGCTAGTTCCTTTACATATAGTTTCCCATTTAGTGTCTCAGCAACCTTCTACAGTAAGTAGTAAGTCCTCTTTTACCGGGTAAGGTTTGGAGACATTAAGGTAAGCTGCCCAAAGTTACCCAGCTAGTAAGTTGTACACTGGCATTTGGATCCAGATCTGTCTTGTTCAAAAGCCTGGGCTTATTTCACTCTGCTCCACTAGTGTAAATGAGTGGAATACGTTTGAGTTGTCCACATCTAAGCATTTTATTAGAGAAGACTATTGAGTTAATTTTAAGAAAGCGCTTAACTGAACGTGTGTCTTCAGGCATCACTTTTTTACAGGGTGTAAAAAATGGATCGGCTCCATTTACCTGGTTTAAAATGTCTTTCAGGTCAAGAAATCCCAGAGGAGGGACGAGAAGTAGAAGAATTTTCAGAGGATGATGATGATGATGATTCTGATGATTCTGAAGCAGAGAAGCAATCACAAAAACAGCATAAAGAGGAATCTCTTTCTGATGGCACATCTGCCGCCTCTTCCCAGCAGCAAGCTCCCCCACAGTCTGTTCCTCCTTCTCAGATACAAGCACCTCCCATGCCAGGACCACCTCCTCTTGGACCACCACCTGCTCCACCTTTACGGCCACCTGGACCACCTACTGGCCTTCCTCCTGGACCACCTCCAGGTAGGCTAGCACTTCTGTATCGGGAAGAATAATTATATCTGCCTGTGTTAGAAGGATGAAGTTATTTTAAAGATACGCATCATTAGTGTTGATATTCTATTTTCTCCCTCCTAATACCCTGAGAGAAAAAGGATAAGTGCAGTTTGTTCCTACTGCACTGTTTGCAGGTCATAGTACTTGTGACAGCCATCTTTTTCTCCAGAGCTCTTCTTTTTTGGGGGTTCTTTATTTCTGACGTTAATAGGCAGAAACGAATATGAAACGCGGTTTCTTTAGTACAACTTTTTAATATGACAGTTTGGCCCAATTTTAAACTGATAGCTAGTGTCAAGTTTCCTTCTTTGGTTGGGATTCATTGGGTATCAGTCTTGAGAGACAAAAGTGATCAGTTTTAATATAGTTTGACATACAAGTATAAGAAGTTCATTTAAAATTTGAACTTCTTGGCTATTTATGATTTTATAGTCCTTCATCCTGCAGTTGGGCAGTTAAGTTTTTTTTCACTTGAGTTTATCCTTTTCTGATTGGTGGTGCAAAAGCAAATGACCCATCTTATGTTCTTGTCAGTGGTCTTTGTCAAAATCTTGTTGTATTTCAGGGGAATTCATAAAGCACCCTGCTCTATATTCCATTTTCAGCTTTATTTTGGAAATTTAAGAATTCTTCTCTTCTTTGTACAGTTTCTAGCCCAGCAGAGCTGTGATTGAGTATGGTTTTGTTTTTTTTTTTTTTTTGGTCAGTGCTGGGATCTAAAGAGAAATGATCCATAACAAAATTACTCCCCTATCTGGTGCTCAGGTTATTTGTTGAATGAATTCAATTTCCACATATGTTTTAATCAGTTTTTGAAGTTATGTGATTTCAAGTTAAAATGATAAGCCAGACCATATCTTTATACCACAGTTACTACTTCATATGTATTTGTCTTACATTAATTTGTTGCTTTTCTCTTTACAGGAGCTCCTCCGTTCCTGAGACCACCTGGAATGCCAGGACTGCGAGGGCCTTTACCCCGACTCTTACCTCCAGGCCCGCCTCCAGGCCGGCCCCCCGGCCCGCCCCCAGGTCCACCTCCAGGCCTGCCTCCTGGCCCGCCTCCGCGGGGACCCCCACCACGGCTACCTCCCCCTGCACCTCCAGGTAAAGCTTTTGATTTATACTATAAAAATTTGACCACCACATATTTCATCTGCTCTAAGACATATTTTCACATTTCAGTATTCTGAAATCAAGGGCTGTCCTAAAATGCTGTTTTTAAATTGCTTTTGGCCTAGGTTGAAGTTGAATTTCTCCAAAGGGTATTTGCACTGGGTTCTGCCTGTCATGTGAGGGACTTTCCCAGCCCAACACCGCTTCGGATTAAATCCTCCCATTTGAGTAGGGTGTTCTGCAGGGATGGGGGCAGGCAACACTTCTAATTGTGAAGTCATTGCACTTATTTACATGAGTGTGAACTTAAAGTTTAAAATTATAAGGCAGATTCGCCCCTCTCCTCGACCCAGTATCAGTGTTAAATATGCCAATTTCCTTGCATTCTTAGTTTATGTGGTACGTGTATTTCTAGTTTATTACATTGACTCCCAGTTTAATGTGAAAGCCTCCTTTTAAGCTCCCCAGACTCTCAGTGGTATGTGGGATAATTATGAGTCTATGTAAGCAGTAGCATCTTAGGTTCTATGAAATTTGGTAGTTTATATTCAATCTTAAAAGTGGTGTTTGAAGAAAAATAAATCTGGAGATTCTGGGTAAATGACCATGGTATGTCTGAACCATCAAAAGGACATGAATTCTTTTCCAGTGGTGGTAACATACTGTGCGTGATCAGTTACGTTCTCTTATTCCAAGGTTAAAATTATATATCCTGCCCATTAGGTTACCTTTTTCAGGGGAGGAATGCCGTGGGAATCAGTAGATAATGCATGAGAATCAAACCCCCGATAGCATCTGCATTACACAGCGACTATAATGTCTTGGGCTGTCAGATTTGAAATTTGAAAAATTTGAAATCCTGCTTGAAACCAGTTGGCGTTGTCAACTTTATATATTAAAATAGTAAAATAGTCTGAGAGGAAGAAAACATAAGTATAGGGATACAAACTGAAAGTAAATGTGAATACCGTTTCATGATAAAATATTCCTTACTATCAGAATGTATTCCTGAGTTACAAATAGCAAGCAGCATGATTTTTAGCTTATTTTCTCTAAATTGTCCTTTTTTTAAAAATTGACAGCCTATGTTTTTAACATCCTTAGTGGTTAAAATGTATTCACGTGTATTCATCTGCCCGTTTGCTCCTTCATTTAGGCATCCCTCCACCCCGTCCTGGCATGATGCGCCCACCTTTGGTGCCTCCACTTGGACCTGCCCCACCTGGGCTTTTCCCACCGGCTCCCCTGCCGAACCCGGGGGTTTTAAGTGCTCCCCCCAACTTGATCCAGCGACCCAAGGCGGATGATACAAGCGCAGCCACCATCGAGAAGAAAGCCACAGCAACCATCAGTGCCAAGCCACAGATCACCAATCCCAAGGCAGAGATCACTCGGTTCGTGCCCACCGCGCTGAGGGTGCGCCGGGAGAACAAAGGGGCCACTGCTGCTCCCCAAAGAAAGTCCGAGGACGATTCTGCTGTGCCTCTTGCCAAAGCGGCCCCCAAGTCTGGTCCATCTGTCCCCGTCTCCGTGCAAACGAAGGATGATGTTTATGAAGCTTTCATGAAGGAGATGGAAGGGCTCCTGTGACAGCTTTTACTACCAGAGCAGGTTTCTGCTCGCGGGAGTGGTTTGTGGGGAAAGAGGCTCTTACTAAACTTAGTGAAAGAGCTGCTTTCACTGTCAGGGTGTTTTTAAATTTCAGTTCAAGGAGTGTCCTAAAAGTTAGCCTCGTTCAGAATTTATTGCGTGTAAGGAGTTATTTCATTCAGAATAGATTGGTTATTGAAGCCGCGCTGCTACCATCCATTCCCTTCATGCCACCATATCATCCCGTCTGTTCCGCTTCTCCAGGTCTTTGGAAACGTGATCGGGGGATCTTTGTTACTTGTTTCGATTCTCTTCTTGTGTGCTGTGGGCACTGGAGTAGAGATTTCTGGAAAAAAACAACAGTTTATTGTACCCCATCTTGCCTTTTGTGTTTGGGTTAATATTTTCTTGTAAATATTTTGTAATATTTTAGTGAAATGGATCGCAGTGTCATTTCCTAATACAAAGCAAGATATGTGGGAAGAAATTGTACAATTCTTGGATTAAAATTATTTCCCACTGACCTAAACTTCGAGTGTTTCATGAATAAATAAATAAATGTTCTACACCAAGTCATCCTCTGTGTCACTGATAATATGTAAATATGATATCTGTTATGCACAGAAAAGAAACAGATACTTAAAACTTGGGTTTTAAGGAACTCCCATAGCTGGTACACAATGAAAATATGGTTAAAACTAAGTTTTAAATTTTAAGGGATAAAGAAGAGAATTACTTTCAGGATTATTGTATTGACTTTGGAGAAATTGAAAGGTTATTAATTGTGTGGAAGATGAGTCTTCTCAAAGATTATTTACTTTTCCAGAGCTTTGTGAGCTGACACTGATGGTAAAAAGCATCTTTTAACCCATTTCTAAATCATTAGATGGCCAGATGAGGTTACTTCTTTTACTTTATTAAATTTATCAGTTGTATAAGCTTTTATTATTAAAGGCACATAAGGGGCGCCTGGGTGGCTCAGTCAGTTAAGCATCCAACTTCAGCTCAGGTCATGATCTCACAGCTAATGAGTTCGAGCCCCATGGACATCCGGCTCCATGATGAAGCCTGGAGCCTGCTGCAGATTGTGGCCTTTTTCTCTGCCCTCCCCTGCCTGCTCTCTCTCTCAAAAATAATATTTAAAAAGGCACATAAAATGAGGGGCACCAGAGTGGTCAGTCATTTAAGCGTCTGATTTGGCTCAGGTCATGCATGATCTTGTGGTTCAAGCCCTGCATCGGGCTCACTACTGTCTCTGTAGAGCCCACTTCAGATGCTCTGTCCCCCTCTCTGCTCCTCCCCTGCTCGTGCACGTGCTCACTCTCTCAGAAATTAAGAATAAAAACATAAAATGAGTAAGAATGCTTAACTGATTTGCATCAGTACCATTTTCTAACTAATTCATTTAGCCAGTATTTTGGGAAATGTCAGGCTAAGCATTCCTATTCTTTCCACTAGATCTTAAATACCTTTCATGGGAGTCATCAAAAATTGGTGGTATCCTAAAAAGATACCACAGTAGCACATTAAGGCTGTTACTCTCTTGAAGGTGATTTCTTTGATGGATATTTAGATTTCTCTTCCGAGATCTTTTGTGTATGTGACTTTTCTTGGAAGGTATTCTTTCAGATTAAAGCAAATCCTGTCAAGGCAGTCTATGGATCATTTGGAGTTCTTTGTTTTTGATATAATCAGTGCAGGCCAATAAGTGAATGGGATCTTTTATCGTTGAGGTGCAAGACTGGGGCACAGTTACATCATCATCAAGTCAGTATTCTAATCCCGGTATAAACAATTATTCTTCAGTATTTGGTCTGCAATATTTTTAATGTTCTTGCTTAAAATTTATCCTTTTTTCCGAGAGGTTTCTGTTTCACATTTATTAAGGGAGCTGTAAGAGTCATTTCCTAATATTGCTAGTTTTCTGAAAAGTCAGTCGTACAGTCTGACACATTTTGTGTTAGCCATATCTGCAGGTAAAGGGGATTAGCAGTTCAAACTCTGGGTAGATTCTGAGGAAGCACTCACTGTCAGGATCCTAATTTATGTCATGTTTAAAAAAAAAACTGGTTCCATCACTGCCAAGCTTGATACAAATCTTTAAGCAGATAATATGGATAAATATTACTGTTCCCTTCTCAAAGTGTCACTTTAAACATGAATTGCCCTTAAAGTCATTTTGAAATTCCTTTTGCTCTTTTTTTCCTGGACTTTAAAAGGTTAAGGATCACAATACTCAGTCGGCCTAGAGTCAGCATAAAGCCCCAGATGACGTCCGAAGTTCTGTTTAGTTTCAATTCTCAATTTGTATATTCTAATTTGTGCTCTTGATAAAATACCATTGTATATAGTTGGGAGGCACTTTTTAAATATTTCTTAAACTTTCTTTTACTTCATCAAGTAATTCTTCAGGCCACAGAAAATGTCACAATCACCACCTCATATAGAACTGCACACTCGGGTTTTGTCCTCCATTCCAACCACAGCAGGTCTAATATACAGAAATGTTCATCGGTCAGAATCTGTTTGGAGGACAGGCCTCTACAGCAGCACTTGTGAATTTCAAAGCTGTCACTGAGCAAAGCTATAGATAAAGGCTACACACCAGTCCTGGGTTCGGGAAGCTGTAAACGAGCTGTGGGGAAATTTTAAGTGTCCTTTCCATCCCTGGGATGAAGGACTTTTAGCAAAGGCCGGGGCTGGGACTTCTGTGAGACCAAAACAACTCTCCCCACCACAGTTCTCTTATTTCTAAGAATGCCGTATAGTTTGGCTGTGAAGGAAAGTAGGTAGGACCCAGCGCAGGTGGCTGACAGCTGGCTGAGCAGCAGGGTTTTGCTAAATCAGCATGCTCAGGTTTGCTGAGGGTCAATAGATAGCAGAGAGGGAGAGGTTGGAGAATGAAGGGGTAATTGATGGAATGGGGTGTCGGAGGCCTTGGGGAGGTGTCAGAATCATAAACCACTTATTCTGTAGATAGCACACACTGAGCTAGATGCTGGGAGAACACTAGCAAGCAAAATCAGATGAGGTTCCTACCTTCCCGGTCCTTAGGGAAGTTTCAAGAGATAAACATCAATGTCTAAATCACTTATGTCTCATACCTTGAATACAGTATTTACCAATGCTAATTTTTAGGAGAATTTACTTTATTTAACCTGTGCTAATAAACAATTTTTTTGGAAAAAGTTATCTGAGCACTATGACATGCCATGTAGCAGTGAAAGACCTATTCATCATATCTTTATAATCTTTTTATGTTACCCTTTTAAAAGAGTTTTTTAAAAGTGGAAATGTTTTCTCTGAAAGTTTAAAAATACTAAATATCAACTGATTACCTTAATAGTGCTGTGACCAAATAGAAAAAACATTTTGTCTTAAAAAAAAAAAAAGTTTGCAAAGAAAAGATCATGGATTCCCACATACATGTCTTTCTTCGATCTGTTTTTGTATTAAACTATTATTTCCCCTCATTAGTCATCTGTAGCCCAGAAGTAAGTTGTTTTGAATTGCAATTTACCATAATGAATCCCTATTTAGTAAGAATCGTATCACATTCAAAGGAGATAATATCTGATAACTAGGAGAATTAACACTTTAAGAATGCTGTGAGATTTTTAAAAATCTTTTAAAGATTTGTATAGCAATGTTTTGGGAGGAAACTTAGAATGCAATAGTAGTTATATACATAGAATCTCAAGAAAAATTAGAATCCAATGAAAATTAATTCCATTATTATCACTTCATCCAGCAGCCTTGACTCCAATAAAATGGAGAATGAGGGTAAAGAAAGAAGGTAACAGCCAAAGTTCAGGCAGGAAGAGGGAAAAAACAGATATTAATATAGCTCTGAAATCTTGTCTGATTTTATAAAATACACTACCGACAAATGAAAAAGGCCATTCTACCTTTATGAAAGCCAGACTTTTTTTCTGGGAGTTGATAACGGTAGTTAGAGACTTAACTGCAAAACAAAAAACAAAACGAACAAACAAAACCCTCCATACCTTCAAATAACATTTGTTGGCTTTTTTGAGTGATAAGGGAATCAAAATGCAGGCAGAATACAAATCCAACATCTACAACCATTCTTATTGCTGAGTTACCCAGGTCATAGGAGGAGCAATTTTAAAATCTATGATTTGTACTGAGAGTTTATTAATAAAATATATGCTCATGGAAAAACTTACGGTTAACATTTTAAAAAGTAAAGAATAGCATGAACATACCACATTTTTTGGAGAAAAATTAGTAGGACATCTCAGTTACTTAACTAGATGCTTTGCATTAATTTGTGTGCTTTTTTAATTTAGTATTTGTATTTGTTCTTTTCCACTATTAGACTAGAACAGGGATCAGCGAACTTTCTGCAAAGGGCCGGATGGTAGATCTTTTGGGCTTCGTGAGCCATACAGTCTCTGTCACAACTACTCAGTGCTGCCCTCGGAGTGTGAACCCCACACTGCAGGCAGGTTGCGGGCTGTCACACTCCCCCACCTCACACAACCACCAGCAGCCTGAGCCCGCAAGATTTGCCCTTTCTTCCTGCAAAGCCATTCCAGTGCCCTCTACTGAGAGAGACTAGCATGCTTACCAAAACGGAAAAATCACTGAAGCAATTGTCTCTTTTCTCAGAGCTAGTGCTGAAGTTTGAATGTGGTGCTCATAACCGGCACCTGTGAGTGCGAAGATAATCCAGTCTCCTTTATGTCCACTGTCACGGCCTAGTTATAAAATTATCAGCACCGATTCCTTTGACAAAAACAGAGAGTATTTCTCAAACTCCTTCTGGCAGGTTGTTAGGCACTGTTAGCTTGTGCGTACTTGTTCATGATAAAACGCTTGTTTGGTCATTTTTGTTCTTAAAAAAAAAAGCTCAGCAGAACCCTGGTTGACTGGCAGTGTCCATATCAGAGCTTCGTTAAATAGAACAAAGCTGAAGACTAGGAGGTAAGCAAAAAATACTCTGAGAAAGTCTGGCAGAGAAAGTGGCGCTCACTAAAATCTTCCAACAGCCCTTCTAAAAATTCCAGCCTTCTTTGCAGTTATATTAAACATGGAGCTAGTTGCGAGCACCTGGGTGGCTCGATCGGTTAAGCGTCCAACTTCGGCTCAGGTCATGATCTTGTGGTTCGTGAATTCAAGCCCTGCATTGGGCTCTGTGCTGACAGCTCAGAGTCTGGAGCCTGCTTCAGATTCTGTGTCTCCCGGTCTCTCTGCCCCTCCCCCGCTCGCACTCTGTCTCTCTCTGTCTTTCAGTAATAAATAAACATTAAAAGATATTTTAAAAAATAATCATGGGGCTACTTCTACTCAAGGGGCTGAAGCAAAGAAGAATGGGTGTGAGTTCCCCACGCCTCTACCTATGCTATTGGAAGAGACCGGAAGTAGTGGTATATATACCAAAAAAATGGCAGAACACGCTAGAATCTGTAAGTTTTATAGACTTCATTTAAGGTCTACTTTTTCGGGAGCTTCAGGAACACAAGGGTTTCATCTGTTCCGTTTGCTCCTGCTAGCACACTCCGTTTAACAAGGGTTTTGTGATTGGGTGACCTTTGTCATGCCAGGCAAGGCCCAGTTACATTCTTCCCCTTTGGCAGTGGGGGCCTCCTCACTTCGTGTTTGGATTACTAAGCGGTCTGGCCCTCCAGAGCCCCTCTTTACATGTTTCCACTCTGTTCTATGGCCCCAGGAGACTGAACTGTGCAGACTGCATCAATGGACTTTTTTGTCTTTCGGCTTTCATTTGGGCTGGCCAGTGAGAAGCAGGATATTGGAGGAAGGGAGGAAAGTGAGGTCATGGGAATGGTTCCCCTGGCCCCTCCCTGTGGCGACTGTCTTGGATTCCATTCCCTTGGCTCTTCCTGTCATGCAGGCCCCCTCCACACAACTTTCTACCAGGTCTGGTGAGCACCCCTTCCTTGCACTCCATCAAGCCTAAGGGTGGGAGGGGAGCCTCACTCTCACTAACCCCCTTCCATGTGGCTTCCCTGCCCGCTACTCACAGCACTGTAAATAATCCCTTTATTATACTGTTCTCAAATCATCGTATTTGGGCCATGCCATCTTGTTTCCTGGCAGGATTCCGGCTGATTTAGCTCTTCATTTATCGAATAAATATAAGATGTATCAAATAAATAAATCACATATGAAAGAGGGAGAAGTCATTGAACACAGATAACCAATGAGTTAATACCGTAAAACTCTGAGAGGAGCGTTCTGCACATGGTAGCTACAGTGTGCTTGCCAGAACAGCATTTGCATTTCAGGACAGACCATGGCTGTGACGCAGGGAACAGGCCGGCTGAGGGTGAAACACCAGAGCTGGGAGACTCAGGCGGAGACCAGCGCAGGCAAAAGGTGAAGAGTGCCCAGGCTAACACAGAAGCGTGGAGGAGAGGAGCTGAAGGTCTAGTTCAGAGACAAAGCACAGGACTGGACAGTCCAGGTGATTCAGGGGATGAGACAGAAAGAGAAATAGAGCATTGTCTCTAGCTGACAGCTGTGGTTGTATGGCAGTGACATCATTCTGGGGACTTATAAAGGGTGTTGTGCTGATAATAAATCACCATAGGTGTAATGGGTGCGGAAGAGGAGGAAACAGACGGTACGGGCAGCTAACGCTTGCAGAACATTTGCTGTGGGCCAGGTGTTCTTAGTAGGCACTCTGCCTTGTGTGCATCGATGTATTTGATCCTTACTACAACCCAGTGACATAGCTACTGTCATTTCCTTCATTTTACAGATGTCCTTTGAAGATGCCCAGAATGGTTAGATAATATGCCCAGGGTACACAATGAAGGGAGTTGAAATTCAGACCTAGGGAGGGGGTAGTAGAATGAAGGGAGCTGGTCTAGTTTGGAACAGGCTCAGGTTGAGAAACCCCACGGATACCTGAAATAGGCAGAGGAAGGATGAAGCTCGGGGCAGGCAGAGGATAGAGATCATAAATACTGACGGAGAGACAGGGCAGTACAAAAGGGAAAGAGAAAATCCACATACAAAATAGGAGGTAGGGGTGCCTGAGTGGCTCAGTCAGTTAAGCATCTGACTTCAGCTCAGGTTGTGAGCTCATGGTTCATGAGTTTGAGCCCTGCATCCAGCTCTGCACTGACAGTCTCCTCCCTGTCTCCTTCTCTCTCTCTCCCTTTCTCTCTCTCTCAAAAGTAAAATAAAAATGCTTTTAAAAAATTTTATGTTTTATTTATTTTTGAGAGCAAGAGAGACAGAGCAAAAGCAGGGGAGGGGCAGAGAGAGAAGGAGACACAGAATCCTTATCAGGCTCTAGGCTCTGAGCTGTCAGCAGAGCCTGACACGGGGCTTGAACTCACAGGTGGTAAGATCATGTCCTGAGCCGAAGTTGGATGCTTAACTGACTGAGCCACTCAGATACCCCAAAACCACTTTAAATAAAAAGAAAAAGAAAATATAAGGTAATGATCATATCAATAGCAGTAATTTACTGAGCCCTTACCACACACACACTAGTCACTAACTGCTTTATGATAAGAGATAGATATTACTACCTTATTTTTATGCATGAGAAAATGAAGGCTTAGCAAGCTTATAAATGTCTGTATTTTTATTGGGTTGAATTTTTTTTTTCTGACATGAGTTCAAATAAGAAAAACATAGTGATTGGGCACCTGGGTGACTCATTCAGTTAAGTGACCAACTTCGGATCAGTTCATAATCTCACAGTTCATGAGTTCAAGCCCTGCATGGGGCTCTGTGCCCACAGCTCAGAGCCTGGAGCCTGCTTTAGATTTTGTGTCTACCTCTCTTTCTCTGTCCCTCCCCCTCTCATGCACACATACGCGCGTACACACACTCTCTTTCTCAAAAATAAATAAACATTAAAAAAATTAAAAAAAATAACAGTGATTTCTATCTGGGCTGGGCAATAGAGAGCAGGATATTGGGAGAAAAGTGAGATCATGGCATTTACTTAATATTTACATTTAAACATATAAAAATTATATATGTATATATAAATATAATATTAATTTGAAATATCATTTGTTATGAGCATTACATGGATTATCATGTTAAAGAAACCAGAACATTCTTACCCTATCCAGAGACACACACACACAAATTCAAGATAAAACTTCCTTGATGAACATGAAAACAAGAGGAGGGTGTTAGAGGTATACAGATGTGGGACTGAAATACCCATAGACAGCAGCTCCCTCTCTTGCGTGGTGCTTGGACACTGCCAACATCTGTCTGGAGACGCCCTCGGCCGCTTCCACGGCTCAGCAAGCCCTTTTGTGGGTGTCACATTTTTTTCTTTAGCCACTGAGAAAGGGGAAGGCAGCCCATGACAGCTTTGTGATGGGCCTGAACTGTCAGCCAGGGCTTGGTGCTGGCGGGGGTTGGCCTGAGAGCCACACCATAGTGTTCTGTGGACCATAAACCAGGTCACAGAACACCAACAGCAGACCAGCCATTCCGTGCCGTGAAAAATCAAAACAAAACCAAGACTCCTCTGTAATTGGGTCAGCACAAAAAACCACAAGTGGAGTCCAAACCACAAAATGACCAAACAGGCTGATATGCATTCACCAGATTCACCAATTACAGCTGTAGCCTCACTTTATTCCTCGCACTTTATTAGATACGTGGGTTAAGCTGTCAGATCATAGACTTACCTGTACCCACAACAGCACACAATTCGGGGACAAGCCCCTCCTGACTCAGTGAATGCACACTGAAAACTTATAATCAATCCTTTCTGGCATCCTCTTAGTGAGACACCCCACATTTCCCTACACTGTGTGTCTCTCAAGCTGCAAAGAGCAAAAAAATAACCCAACTTGTTCAACTACAGGTGTGCTCCTAGCAGTGTTCGGCTTGAGGGCAGACACAAAAACACAGATTCAGCTAAAGCTCCCATTGCTGGGACAAGACTCTCGGTTCATTAAGACCCCTGTGATTCTCTCTGGATGATTGTCGTCTGCTCAGGGCTGGGAAGCACGTGCATGCTGAACTGAGTTCTTAGATTTTGTTGAAGCTTCTGTGTTGAGTTAATTTTGTTTCCCTTGGAAGAAGAGCTCTCGGAATTTTTTTGATCGCCTTATCACATTAATATTCTTTGATAAAATTGTTTTTGGTCTTTTGTTCCCTTCTTTTATTTCATTGCTTGTTAGTTGGCTTTGATATTTTGTGTTGTCCTAAGAGGCGAAGTCCATAGGGCAAGAGTGGACATAAGCCTGACAAGTCTGTTTCTGAGCTATCCTCCGAGGGCTGAAGTGTTCAAGTCTCTTCAGACCAGCGACCCTAGACAAACTTTACTTTCAATCACCATTTCTGAATCAGATAGAGTTCTATCTTTGTGTCCCTGACAACTGGTCCATTAGTTTTGTCTGACTGGATCTGTGATCAGTGATGATTGGCCAGTGGTCAAGTTGTGGGGATCAGAAATTACCCCTCTTTTTTTCAAATGTTTATTTTTGAGAGAGAGAGCGAGTGGGAGAGGGCCAGAGGTGTGTGTGCGTGGGGGGGTGAAGAGTGGGGGTTGTTGGGGACAGGATCCGAAGTTGGCTCTGCACTGAGAGTAGAGAGCCCAAGTCGGGATTCAAACTTGTGAACCGTGAGATCCTGACCTGAGCTGAAATCGAACACTTAACTGACTAAGCCACACAAGGACCCCAGAAATTACCCCATTTTTATAAACCATGTTATTTTTCCTAGTTGTCACAATCTAAAAATGCACCTCTTTCAAGCCAACCTCTTGTTTCCTTCATGTTTTCTCATTTTAACAGAAATTTGTACACCTCCGTCTCTAATAACACAATTTCATCAGGGATATTTTAGAGTTGCAGTTGCCACTTGTGCTTCTGAAATGAACAAGAGAGTTCATCTGAGAAGTACTTTAAAACAGAAAGCAAATAAACCCACATGAGGAGATTGGTTGGTCTGATTTGTCTTTAAAAAAAAAAAAGAAGGTAACTTAATATAGGACATATCCCTCCTTCCTTACCAATTGGAGTTAAACAGTACTGGCTTTTTAATTGCATGGCTTGATAAAATTATTAAGGACCTGAGTTACTATCTAAATGTGCGGTCATTCTCTTTTATGTATGTATATGTTAAAATCTATTTTTTCAATACCTAAACTTTCTTTCCTGTCCTTGAACAGAAAACAAAATAAAGCTTTACATTAGTAATTTCATATCTGCCTGAAGCCAGTTGACTTCCTTTCTTTTCTCTCTCTCTCTCTCTTTTTTTTTTTTTCTGTTCCTCTTATCTCCATTTCCCTCCCTTGGGAAACAAAACATTAGCTGATTAAAAAAAATTTAATTTGTCCAGGTCAAATTTCTCATTTCAAACATTTGAAAATACCTATATTACACTAACTCAAAAAGATATGCACTCCTATGTTCAGTGCAGTATTTTTACAATAGCTGAGATACAGAAAAAACTCAAGTGTCCCTAGCAGATGAAGGGATAAAGAATATGTGGCACTGGCACACACGCACACACACACACACACACACACACAGGAATATTATTCAGCCATAAAAAAGAATAAAGATTTGTCATTTGCAACAACATGAATGGACCTAGAGGGTATTATCTAAGTGAAACACATCAGAACTGAAAGTCAAATACCATATGATCTCACATATATGTAGAATAAAAATAAAACCACCAAGCTCATAGATACAGACCATAGAATGGTGGTTGGCAGGGGCAGCGGGTGGGTTGTAGGGGTTGGGCCAAATGCATAAAGAGAATCAAAAGGTAAAAACTCCAGTTATAATATAATTAAGTCATCAAGTGTAATATATAGCACGATGACTATAATTATGAATACTGTATTGCATATTTGAAAGTTGCTAAGAGTATATCTCAAAAGTTCTAATCACAAGAAAAAAATTGTTACCATGTATGGTGACGGACAAATATTGAATCATTATACACCTGAAAATGTTATATGGCAAATATAAGCATAACTATAACTTTCTACAAATGATATTTATACACAATATATATTTCCTTAAGAAAGTAAATAAACTAAATAACTAATTAGTTTGATGAATTAATGTTACCATTGTTTCTGTAACTTCTTTAAGATTAAAACTTAAAGCTTCAATTAAAATTAAAACATGTAAAAGTTATTCAACTAAATGGAATGATAATAAGGGACATATTATTAAAGGGTTCTTTGCCAACATTCTTCCCAGATTTTTAAACAAATGCTCTCTGTCCAATTTCGGCTCAGGTCATGATCTCACAGCTCATGGGTTCAAACCCCACATCGAACAGCCTGTGCTGTCAGTACAGAGCCTGGAGTCTACTTCAGATTCTGTGTCTCTGTCTCTCTCTGCCCCTCTCTCACTCATGATCTGTCTCTCTCTCTCTCCGTCTCTCTCTCTCTCTCAGAAATAAATAACCACTAAAAAATGTTTTTAAACAAATGCTCTCATTGTCACCAGATACATCCCAAATTTCTGTCTATGCACAGTGAAAACCCATAAGGGTAAAAATGCATATCCATTCCATTCCATTCCAGCGCCATTAGTAAGCTGAGTCAGCCTGTCCACATTTCCTGCGTGGGAGAATGTAATAACTTTTAAAGAGCATTTTCTAATTATATGGCAAAGTCCAAGCAAATGAGGAGTGTCTAGGAGTTTAGGGATCCAACCTGTGAGAAATCTCCATCCTTCGACAGACTCTCTCATTGGGCCATGTCCTTCCTTCTCCTCGGTGTCTCTTCTTCCAGGTGATTAGATCTCATAGATCCCCACATCCCGTTCAGCTGTGGCTGTTTTCTGTACAGTCACTTACGCATCTACTCATATATTCTGTGTATGCATATTCCCTCTGGGTAATTGTCGCCACTGCCCATTTTTAGGTATGACTCCCAAATTCTTATCTGCAGGCCAGACCTTTTTCCCTAGATTCTCTCACATCCACTTGTCTTTTGACTCCCCTGTCTTGGTGTGCACTGCCTCTCTGCCTGGAGCACCCAATCATGTCGGGCTAAGCCACACACCTAGACCTACCTCAGGGCCACTCTCCCCACCAGGCTGAGTGATACAGGCGCCTCTGTTCCCTGCTACCAAAACACCCGGACATCTCCCTTTCTTTACAGGTAGCCTGTTATACTGTAATCATCTTTTTAAAATTATAATCATTTTTCTGAACAGCTGGTTATCAGCCATAGGTTTAAGACATAATATATATGTAATAAATTGTTGAACAAACAGGATCCGTTTTTAATCTGCGTGGGTGTGCTTAAGCCATTAATTCCAAAATAAGTTGTCTTGAGGCGGAGGGGAATGCAAATTACGATTTTAATCTGAACGGTTAACCAGCGTTAACCATTTATTACTCTCCTTCCTGTTACAGGTTGAGGTGTGGATGTCTTGTAATTAGCAAAACAGCCACTAAACTTGTTTTTATGGCTCGCTATCAGAAAAGTCACAGCATTGCTAGAATGCGGTTTTTCTATTTCCACAGGGCCCACCATTATTGCGACCCACTCTAAATCCAGTTGCACATAGAAAGAATAATTACTGTTCGCTGAGCTTGTTTCTACTTGGGAAACTTTTGTGCTCTCATTCACATTAACTCAATGACTCCTCTGCAAAATCCACTAATATAAACTCTACTATTATGCCCATTTAATAAGTAAAACTGAGGTTTAAAGAAACTGGGTAATATTTCCAAAATCACCTAACCAATAACCAATCACCTAACCAAGACTCAAGTTCAAATCCAGAGTGGATTTGAACTTGAGTCTTGTTCCACACAGCTGGAGTCCTTGAACACCATGATATAAGACCTTTCAAGGGCATTTGTGAAGAGTGCATACAGTAGGCCAGTCATCACCAATTACCGGGACAGACGAAACCTTTTGATTCCAGGCAGACAAAACTAACCAGACCAGTTCTCAGAGAAACAAAAACAAGACTAGTCCCACAGGAAAAGCAACGCACAAATCCTACCCAAGTCACAGCCTGCCACGTGAATGACTTATCTTGGCAGGAAAGGGTATGTGTGTCTATAAATACAACTATGGATTATAAATGTACTAAAAATTCAGAATTCAGGTCCCACCTGTTCTGTCCTAAGTCGTCTTCTATGCAGTCTAGTGCTTGAAGAAATATTGACCTTTGCAGTGAACAATCATATATTGAAAAGAACTATTTGTTCATCAAGGATCACAAGCTGAATTGATCTTGCAGGAACTGTGCATTTTTAACAGCCAATAAATTATTCAGGTTTAAAAAAGCCCTCAAAAACAGAAATAGGGGCATCTGTGTGGCTCAGTCTGTTAAGCATTGGACCCTTGATTTCAGCTCAGGTCATGATCTCATGCTGGGTGTGGAGACTGCCTAAGATTCCCTCTCTCTCCCTCTGCCCCTTCCCTGCTGAGGCACAGGTATGTGTGCTCTCTCAGATGATAGATAGATAGACAGACAAACAGATAGATAAATGACAGTCACTGGAGAGACTGACTAAACCTTGTAGCAAGGGAAGTATTTGAGGGAAACAGAATCCCTGGGACCATGGAGGGGTGCAGGGAAGGGGGCAGTCCTTGTACTTTCTGGCTTGCCTGTTTTGCTCTTCATGTAACCGGGTTAGACAGACTCCTGCAAATCTTCAGAGGGACAGGAAAAATAGCTTTCTTCTTATAAATGTCTTGGTGGCCCCTGATCCTGTTTTGTCACCATTTTGGTAATAGCCTTTCAGATGCCTCAAATCTTTTATGAAACGAAGACTTAAATGCCAAAACCAGTGTTGGATATGTACACACACACACACACACACACACACACACTATATATATCGTTACTGCTTACCGCGTTCCCAGAGTAGTGACACAGAGAACTATTCTAACAACTGTGCACTAAAAACCTAAACCAAACCAAACCAAATCCTGTTATGGTGATACCCTAACCTATAAGCGTAAGCTGAGATCTTGTAGGAAATTGTACTTCTTTTAATTTGTTTGGCACCTAATATGTGTCTCATATGTATAGTAAATGAACTGTCTCAGTCCTTAAAATTGGTATTATGAGTGTTTTACACATGAAGAAGCCCTCTGGATGGACGGTGGGAGTGGAGTAAACAGCTATGGACATCTTGGCACCTGCCCATGGTAACCCTCGGGATCTCTTCCAGAAGATTAGAGGGCAATAATCTGCCTCCTAACAGAGGTGGGTGCAACCTGATCTTTGTACACCTCAAAGACGACCATGTCGGAGCAGGAATCCCAACATTCATTCCACGAGCAGCAGAGACACAAGTACTGATGGAAGCTGAAGGGGGACTCTTTTTCCAATATTAACTTACTTATTTGTTCACTGTCCTGTCTTCAGTTACCAAGAAAAAGAAGTGAGCTCCCAGAGAGTGGAGATCCAGTTGTCCTCATTCACAGCTGTACCCCCATCATCTAGTGTTGAGCATGGCATACTGAAAAGCTCGATAAATATTGGGGAAGGAATAAAAAAAGTCCACGTGGGAAAAATGGGCCATCCACCACCAAGAATGAATATGTATATTTTTTTAAAGGAAGACTGCAACTCTGTCTCATAGGAAAGAGGACTCCAAAGATGTGAAATCTGAACTGGGATCCTAATTGTGGGCCCTGTGGGCCAGGAGGAAGCTTACAGAAAAGGGTGGGATAGAAGGGTCAGGTGAGGACAGAATAGGATGGCTAGGGTTTAAACCTTTAAATGTGGATTCCTGATCTGAAACGTGTTTCTTCTTGCACTTAAATCACTTATTTACCCTTACATTTTCACACATTCCATGTTTATTTAAAGCACTGCTGTACAATTAAGCAATGCAACCCCTAGAAGACTGTGGGAATAAGGTCATTACCCCAGGCCAGTGGGGGAACCTAAAAGACTTCAAGCAGGTTATTGTTGTTAGGAAGCAAAAGCAAGTTGATTACATTTCCAAAGGAGTGTAATGTGGCGGCGACAAGGCCATCATGAGAAAAATCATTTTAAAAGCTCCTAAGCATAAGGAACTCATGACTAAAGACACTGCACTGTTATGCAACAGGCGTGTCAGGGGAAAAAATTTACTCATGACTCATGCTTCTGTATTATACATCTTACTGGATGTTTCCTTCATTTTAAAGAAATGTGAACGTAAGTGGGCATATAAAAATATCTGATATCCAAAACATGACAACACAACAGCTATTGGGCTAAGAAAAATCTGTTAACACGGTGTCATCAGAACCTCTTCCAAGACTGAAAGTTACTCCACCTTTTGAAAAGTATGGCCAGTGAGCCAACTTCCTGCTAGACACACCAGCTAGCCCCTACTGCGTCTTCAGAACTAAACAGCCCAGGGTCCTCCTAAACAGCCCAGACAAGACAGAAGGGTGAAGGCCCTGGGAAAGATTTAAAATAATCCCCCTGTCGCAACCGCACCCTACTCTGCCTCTCTTTTGCATTAAAGGCGAGTAGGGAGAAAGCCCAACTGCCCACTTCCAAGCCAGTGGGTTCCGCCTGGTCTCCTTTATCTGCCCACAAAACACCTCGAGGGTGCGGACCAAAGTAGCCCACAAAGCGGCTAAAGCCAACCCACCAGTACCTGCTCCAGAGGTCTCCCGGTTGCCCCCCGGGTCATCCGGAAGGTCTCCGAGACTGTATACATAGCTCTCTCCACCACACGATTTTCACCGACTTTATTGGTCCTGGACTTGGCGGGCCCCTCGCCACCCACCTCCCCACTAAATCGCGCCAGCCTTCCATGACATCGAGTATACTGAAAAATACTGCGGTCGGCTATGAAAATAGCCTTTGCTGGGGAAGCCAGCTCCCCTGGGGTGGCATCAGGATCACTTGCTCTTCGCCTTTTGACTCTCCGTCTTCTTGGGCAGCAGCACGGCCTGGATGTTGGGCAGGACGCCGCCCTGGGCAATGGTGACTTTCCCCAGCAGCTTGTTTAGCTCCTCGTCGTTGCGGATGGCGAGTTGCAGATGGCGAGGGATTATTCTGGTCTTCTTGTTGTCACGAGCGGCATTGCCAGCCAACTCCAGGATCTCCGCCGTCAGGTACTCCAACACCGCCGCCAGGTAAACGGGCGCCCCAGCACCTACTCGCTCCGCGTAGTTACCTTTGCGCAGCAGTCTGTGTACTCGGCCGACCGGGAACTGAAGGCCCGCGCGGGAGGACCGAGATTTGGCCTTTGCCCGCACTTTGCCGCCCTGCTTTCCGCGACCAGACATGTTTTCCACTCGCCGAAAACTCCTGCGAGAGGAAAAACACAGCTATCCGGCTCTGAGTAAGTGAATGTGAAGTACCACACCGGAACTGCCTTTAAGACTTAAGTGCTGACACTAGGCAGTATCTTCTCATTGGGCGCAGCAACATTCTCGGCTCTAATAACCAATGACAGGCAGGCTCCGCTTCCAACCAGAGCTCCGGCAGAGGGACCGCCTTCTCCAGCTCTCTCCAATCAAAAGAGCAAACACTTAGTCCTCATTTACATAACCTTTCAGATGAATCGGCAGGACTGGACCGCTCTGCATTTGGGAGCTCCTTTGAAATCATTCAAGCCTCCTAGTTTGCTCCAAGGAAAAGAACGTCTTAAGGATTAAGGAACCATGGTTAGAAACTGAAAAATCTGGAAGAGCTACTCTGTCTACAAGTAGGAAGCACTCCAGCAAGAAATACTTTAAGCAAGTGAGGACGCAGGGTGAGCCCCTAGTTTGCTGTGCCCCGTAGGTGGATTTTCTCATTTTATACATCATCCTAGCCAGCTAGTTACCTGACTCCAAACCCCTCGCGTGTGGGTAACAATTCCCCTCTGCCTGCCGTTTCTTTAAACAAGTGCCTTGTCTCCTGCAGACCCAGATGTGCCTGCTGTTACTCAACAGTAACAGAGCTGGCTCCAAAAGATGCCTTGGACTGAACTGGCCATCTGAAATTTCTTTCTTTTTTTCTTTCTTTCTGGCCATCTGAAATTTCTTTCTCTTTTCTTTCTTCCTTCCTTCCTTCCTTCCTTCCTCTTTCTTTCTCTTGTTTTAATGTTTATTTTATTTATTAAAGAGAGAGAGGGAGAGAGACAGAGGGGGGGAGAGAGAGAGAGAGAGACAGTGTGCAAGCAGAGGAGGGGCAGAGAGAGGGAGACACAGAATCTGAAGCAGGCTCTAGGCTTAGCTGTCAGCACAGAGCCCAATCCGGGGCTCGAACCCACAAACCGTGAGATCATGATCTAAGCTGAAGTTGGATGCTTAACGGACTGAGCTACCCAGGTGCCCCAGCCACCTGAAATTTCTTAATCAGACCAGAGGACACTGGACTCCCTGAGCAATTCTGCCATTCACAGGTTGCCAACCTTCACTTCTAGAAGCTGCGAAACTAGAGTGCGAGATTAGATGTGAATGCTTTCTTCAGAGACTGTAACAAGCATGCGTAGCCAAAATCTAACATCTCTTGTCTTTGAGATTATGAGCCTGGAAAGAGTCTCTGGATTCCAGGGAAAGGCCGCAGGAGCAGGTGAGTTTCTGAAGCACAAAATCTTGGCCCTGGCTTGCTCGACTGCACTGCTGGTCATGTTCTCCGCGGAGACTCTGAGGGTCTCCTTGTAGAGGAGCCCAGAGACATTCTGGTGGCACTTGGTAGTTCCTTTTCCCAGCCCTCTGTTGCCAATGCGGTGCTCAAGTCCTGCAAAGACTAAAGAAAGAACGGTAGCAACTGTACTTACCTAAATTGCAGAGCCATAGCATTTGGAACAAAATAATTTGTTTTTAAGTAAGAAACTATTCTTTAATAATTCACTGATGTAATTTAACAATTACACAATTATAATGCTATTTGTTTTAAGCACATTAAAATAAGCAACATTTTATGTGGATTATAGTATCCGTTTAAAAGTAAAACAAATTTCCTCCCACCATCCTAATTAAAGCTTTGATTTCAATGAAATCACATATTTTTCTATTTCTGTATGTGTCTGTATTGCCTAGAAGAATGACTAACTTATATATACATACATAATAGGCACTCAATAAGTGTCTTTGAAGTTGAGAAGCAGTATACTGTTATGATTAAGTCAGTTATCCTGGAGCCAGACTGTCTTGGTCCAAATCCTGTAAGTATCCCAAAGTGTTTGAAGATGAAATATGTTAGTAAGCATCCAATTACTGCTAGGTAAACTGAATAAATCGACATACAAATCTCTGATGCATTTATTAGCATGTTTTTGATATGAGTTTTATAAATTTTGCTTGACTTTTTGCCTATATCAAAGGAAATTTTTAACAATTATTATTTTTTCCTCTTATTCTTGTTAGCAAGAGGATTTCTAACTTGGAAATGTTCTAACCTTGAATTTTTAGTTTTAATAAAATATAAGTTAATCAACCAATTTACAATTATAAGAATCCTAATCTCTTCAAGATCAATAGACTTTTCTCTCTATCAAGGATTAAAATCATGTAGTACAATATGACTATTCAGGATTTTTGCAGCCCTACAAACAGTATTCTGCAGGCTCTTTTAATTTATCATTAACTATAAAAAGTGTTTTCTGTGTTATGCAGATGGGTAAGGATGGGTAAGTTATAAGCATTTAGACATACAGAAATATTTACTATAGGGGTGCCTGGGTGGCTCAGTCGGTTAAACCTCCGACTTCAGCTCAGGTCAGATCTCACGTTTGTGGGTTCGAGCCCGGCATCAGGCTCTGTGCTGATAGCTAGCTCAGAGCCTGGAGCCTGCTTCTGGTTCTGTGTCTCCTTCTCTCTCTGCCCCTCCCGCTCTCATGCTCTGTCTCTCTCTGTATCAAAAATAAATAAAACATAAAAAAAATTGTTAAAAAAATAAAAAAAAGAAATATTTATTATAAAGCTTCTTCTAGAAAGGCTTATCTTTAAAGACTCGGGACAGGGAGTACAATTTACTACAATAGTCCTTCCTCCAGATGTTAAGTGCGTGTGAAACAGTTATGAATCATCCTCTAAATACTGCTGTCTTTTATTGCAGTAAAACTGTTTAGGAGGACAGTGTCCTGTATCCTAGAGCGGTGACACTAACTGAAAGTTTCATTTTTTCGGGAATTCTCTTAAGAAAACGATTGCGAGCCTTTTGAGCGATTTACAGTGCAAATCACTCTTTAAAGCTATGATCTACGATCGTGGCCTCTATTATTTTAAGAACTTCGAATTTTCAAGTACAAGATGTGTGAACCTTGAGTTTGAATGAAATAAGAAATTTACGATATTCATAGAAATCATCATTTGGCTGAAAAGCAAAAGTGCAAAGGGCTGGGGAAGGGGGGCAGGAGAGGCAGCATAATCTGCAAATGGCACACAAGCAGTGGTAAGGAAAAAGTTGGGAGAGGGACTAGAAAGGGTAAGATTAGATTTTTTGAAAGAATTTTAATTCTTCCTTTGCAGGGGTCATAAAAGAGAAAAAAAGAACTATTAAAAAAAATTCCTCTGCCTCCCGCTAGTGACTTAAAAAGATCCATTGATGAAAAGGTGTAAAGCTAATTGCTTTGAAATCTAACAAGACATAATGCATCCCCGGCTACTATTTATTTTTCATATTAGTCTGGGAATTGTATTACTTAAGTAAGCATTCCTTTTGAAAAAATAGAAATCTCGCACAAGAATGGGGGTAGCGGGGACAGGGAAAAGAGGAGACAGGAAACCAGCGCGCATAAGATCTGGCCTATTTTTATTCAAGCGTTGACAAAACGTAATCCCACTGAGTCTTTCCTCATATTTATAGTAAAAATAACAAGAAGTTTTCCCAAGAAAGCAAACAATAAAAGTTTCGTTCAGCTTACAGCTCCCTCCCTCATTATGGGAGGGTGGCAAAAAAAAGTCACTTGCCGCCTAAAGCTCCGCCCACTTGCTTGAGGTTTTCAAACAGGTCCGCTGCCAGGCAATATAAGGCTTGGTCTACGTTCTCGTCACTAGTAGCTTCTTGCTCTTCGGATTTCATTTTTTTTTTTTTTTCCTGTTGTTGCTGTAAGGGTGTCTGGTCGCGGGAAAGGGGGCAAAGGGTTGGGAAAGGGAGGTGCTAAGCGCCACCGGAAGGTCTTACGGGACAACATCCAAGGTATTACGAAGCCCGGCATCCGTCGGTTGGCCCGCCGAGGGGGTGTGAAGCGCATTTCTGGGCTCATTTATGAGGAGACCCGAGGAGTGCTTAAAGTATTTCTGGAGAACGTGATCCGCGATGCAGTGACTTACACGGAGCACGCCAAGCGCAAGACCGTCACCCCCATGGATGTGGTGTACGCGTTGAAACGCCAGGGCCGCACCTTGTATGGCTTCGGCGGCTGAGCAGTCCTGGAGGCTTATTTCCACATATTTAAGGGCCCCCAGAACGTCAAGAAAAGAGCGAGCACTTTGCATTTTCTGTGCGCATGTGGGATCTAGACACAGATCGGCACATTAAATGAAGCCCAGCCCTGTGGCGTGAAAGTGCCTGTCCCGGCGGGCTGCAAGCGGCGGGCTTTGGGTTTAGGAGGGTAGGTGTGAGCGGTAGGGCTTGGAGTGCGGGCCGCTTGGCGCTCGCATCGGACGTAGTCTGGAGAGTGTGGTGCCGGATGGAGATCTCGCTCTAATGTACACATACAGACTAGGCTTCTGAATTCAGTTTGGAAAGAGTCATTTCCACCGCAGAAACACCACGTTTTAGATGTGGTGGCTGGCTACTGAACAAAGGGGGAACGCTGTCCCTGAGCCTATATATAGACTTCTATGCAAATTAGGGCTAGCTAGCGCTGCCTCCGATTGGATCGGAGGGCCACGCGTCATAGGGGCGGCTCCTCGACAGTGCCGCATGGTTGCCTGGCCCCTTAGAACGCGGAAGTGGGGATGATGCTAAAAGTGCTAAGTGCCGTTCTTGTGTGGCGCGCGGGTGTACCGCCCACCGTGAATGTTTCCTTTGCTGACGTTTGAGTAGGAGGTGACCAAGTGGAGAAGCTGAATAAAGGCGGCAAAGCGCGGGCGAAGTCGGAGGCGGGGCCAAGGCTCGCGGCGTCTGCCTGTAGCCAGTTGCACAGTTAGCTTCATGGAGCGGGTGAGCATCCCGTCTCTAAAACCTGGTGGTGGTGCTCTGTCTAACCCCTGATCGTGGGGATCCGGGGGTTGGCCGGCAGTGGGGCAGGGGCGCGGGAAGCATCCTGCTGCTGCTCAGGACGAGATAAGCCCTAGCTTTAGAATAAAAGCCCTTTTCTGAGCCGTCGGTGGGGCTGTGGGAGTGAGATGGATGGAGGCCCACGTTCTGATAAATTCGGTGGCAATGATGTGGGCGAGGTAGCTGTGTAATCGCCGGTCCTACCCAGGGATTCTGCGGTGTGTCCTGGAAACCCGGAGCAAGGGGCGGCCTGTTTTGAGGGCGCTTTCCCCGGGCGTCTGTAGGAGCAGGACACAGGGGATCCGTCTTTGTGCTGGCCGGCAGGGGCCGCCAGTGGAAACATTTCTAGAATTCTCTCAGAGGAGGCTGGCATTATACCAATTATTGGATGTCAGGCACTTTGGAACACTTTGTGTTCCATTACTGCGTTTGATTCCCCTGCAGACTTAGGGAGTATTTATTACTGTTTTACAGATGAGGAAACTGATAATGGGGGTCTAAGAATTGGAGGCACAAATTGAACCTAACTCTTGTTAGATCCTGCACCCTTTGACCTTAACCCTTATATGACATTGCTTCTGCCATGGAAGCCACTTGGCCCTATTTGCTGATATTTCACTTCTAAGTGTTTCCCCCTATTCCATAAAGACTGAAGTGTGTTCGTGATTCTGTTATTAATTAAGTTTTGTGGGGTACTGAGATAGTACTGAATTACTTAGACAGCAAAGTCTGGCACACTTTTGTGTCTCTGTATTTGTTTTATAAGGATGCAGGTCTGATTCAGGTTTCTCCTCTGACCTTGAAGGCCAGCTAACACCATTAACATTTCTGGGGGCGGGCCTAAAGATGGAGGTTAAGACTAGTCAGGCCCTACCTGAGGGTCCTAGTCACCCCCTACCTGAGGGTTCTGGGTCCAGTCTGTAATTGGTTAAAGTTACTGTCAATGATGTGATGCTATAATGATTGGACCCCTGTACCTGTGTCACAGTTTCCTGTAACTCCCCCTTCCCAAACTCATAAAAGGCCCTGCCCCGCCATGTTCGGGGCTCGCTCCACGTGGATCCAGTGTGTTGTTGAAGTCTGTGAGCCCGAGTTTAGGCTGGCCGGGCCTAAATTCGTAATAAAGCCCTTTGCTTTTGCATGCGTGCTTCGGCCTCCCTGGCGGTCTCTGGTTTTGGGGGGCGATATTAAAATCTGGGTACAACAGTTTAGTGTGAAAGGGTGAATGTGAGTAGTTGGTAGATGGATAATGTACCCATTAAATCTCCAGTTTAGCATGAATCATATGTTAAGGGTGAAGATTAGGACCCCAGTGGGTCATGGGAATAAGTATCTGTATGGCAGTTACATATATCTATTCCTTAAGTACTTAGTACGAATTGTTTAATTTTTTTCACTTGTATTTTTGGTGATGGCCTTATGTCTTCCTAACCGCCTAATAGAATTCATGTTCTCCCTTGCAACATAGCTATTTTTGCTCATGTCTTCTGCTCTGTATAACCAAATTATTGGAGCACAGGAAATCTTTATATTTGTCTGTATGAGTCCCATGATAATACTAGCCAGTCCTAAAGTAATTGTTTTCCAAATTCAAACTGGGTCAGATGATTTGAGAACACAATAGAGTATCTGAAATTGGAACTGAGATTTTTCCAAAGTTGACTAATAAAATGCCTTACATACAGGGGCACCTGGGTGGCTCGGTCCGTTAAGTGTCTGAAGTGTCTGACTTCTGCTCAGGTCATGATCTCATAGCTCATGAGTTCGAACCTTGATCTTTGGGCTCTGTGCTGACAGCTTAGAGCCTGGAGCCTGCTTCAGATTCTGTGTTTCCCTCTCTCTCTACCCCTCCCCTGGCTCACACTGTGTCTCTCTCTCTCCCTCTCAAAAATAAATAAAACATTAAAAAAAATGAAAATACCTTACTACAAATGTTTGTTAAAGAACTTAAAGCTTCTGTGTAATGCCTCCCTTAACAATGTGGACGGAATGCTGTTGGAATTAGCAAAGTGATCTCTTGTGATTTTTTAACATTTAATGCCTCTTTTGTTCCAAGTACTGTTGACTTGTGAAGATTCAAAGATAAATAAGCACATTCTCTGCTATAAGGAAGCTTCTATTTTCTGAGTAGAGAGAGGGAAGACATCCAGATGGTGGTACATATGTGGTTTACTCTAATAGACTGGAATGAATGAAGTGCTGTTTGTATACAGAACAAATTTTGTCAGACTTAGGGCTGTCTTCAAAGATCAGATGGTATTAGAAGGGGAAGGCCACACCAAGCTTAGGGAACAAATGTCATGAACAAAGGCCAGGTAGTTTCCAGGCCTAGTTTATTAGGGACCTCCTTACTGTTGGATATTTCGTTTGCCCGATGGTCCGAGAATAATGCAGTGGACTGGGTCAGCAGTTGGATACAAACTGAAAAGAAGTTCAAATAAACCTATAGACAAATGGACGAAAGACAATGGTACAACATTGCTGAGAAGTACAGGAAGTATAAAACTTGCAATGTTTTCTTCAAGTATATTTTATTCTCTCCTGTTCTAGTTGTTTAGGCTTCTGCATCTCTATTCTATCCTGTATCAATATTATGTCTTCATTTTTAATGTAAAAATTCACATATACTTATTGGTTAACAGAAAAAATTTAATTATATCATTATTTAAAATAATAAATATTGGGGGGCCTGGGTGGCTCAGTCATTTAAGCGTCTGACCTCAGTGCAAGCCATGGTCTTGCTGTTCCCAAGTTTGAGCCCCACATTGTGATCTGTGCTGACAGCTCAGAGCCTGGAGCCTGTTTCAGATTCTGTGTCTCCCTCTCTCTCTCTGCCCCGCCCCTGCTTGCAGTCTTTCTCTCTCTTTCTCAAAAATAAATAAACATTAAAAGAGTTGTATACCCTTAAAAAATAAAAATAAAGTAATAAATATTTATTAAATAAGATTTAAATAGCTGTAAATATAACTCCTGTTCTGTGCATAAAACATTCATAGAAATACAAGGAACATAAAAAAATAATCACTAGAAATTATCAATCTCTTGACAATGACTAGATTAGCAATATGTTCATGTTTAATACTAGAAACAATGCACATTCCTTTTGTTTTTTTTTCAAGTAGGCTCCATGCCCAACATGGGACTTGAACTCACAACCCAGAGATCAGGAGTCACATGCTCTACTGGCTGAGCCAGCCAGGCACCCCAATGCATATACTCAATAAGAGAACCACACTATAATGACTATATGACAGTATTTTATTTTAGGGATTAACAAACTTTTGTGAAGGTCTAGATATAGTACATATTCAGGATATGAGGGGTGAATAATACTAGAAATCAAGGATATTATGTAAATATTCATATAAAAACAAAATAAATTGCCAGTTTTTTATTAGTGAAATTCAAAAGATAATATAATAATAATTGATTAAATATTTTGATAGTTTATGTCTACTAAGGAAAAGAATGGAATTCTGGAGCAAGGGAGATAACCTTTTGCTTATTTGGGGTTCAAAGTTAATATTCTCATCAAAATTAATTGTGAATGTTTATCTGTTAATGCTAATGTGTTTAAAGATTTTATATATTTCAACTTTGAAAATTTACTTTTCACATAGATACACCAAATATTGATATTAACTCATAAGCATCCAAATTTAGTTTAGCACACTTACCATTTGGATGACATCAGTATATCATTAGACTGCCCATTAATCACTTCCAACTGAAGTATGGGTGGACACTCCTCAATTGCACAATTAAATGGAATTTGAAATATGGAAATTTCTTTCGCACTTACATCAAGTCAGAAAAAAAAACACGGCATTTAGAACCGTAATCTGAGCTCAGAAAAATATATCTGTTGCAATCTTCTTGTGTTTACCTTTGACAACATGTAAAGTTTATAGAGCAGCTTGACATACTTGGGATTCAAATGTTAGTTGTCAAAAAGACTACCACAGTATGTTTCACATGGAAGTGTGGTTTTCACTTGCAATTTTAGGCATTCATTAAGGAACATTTTCAGGTCAGCAGCAAAACTCAATTCCAAAGGATGGGATTTGAATCTTACCCTCTTGAATGGGGGCTGGCAAAGAATCTTCTTCCTTATATCCCTTCTATTTTACTTCTCCCTCTACCACTTGCTTTCTTCCTCTACTAATGGAATTATTACTTTCCATTTTCTCTTCTTTTTTCAAAAACACCACTTTATACAAATATATTTGACATATTGTGTAAATTTAAGGTCACAACATGTTAAGTTAATACAATTAGCACCTCAATCATGTTTCATAATTATACTCTTTTCTTTTTAGTGGTTGGAGTATTTAAGTTCCAGTCTCTTAGCAAGTTTGATGATTATAATATAATATTGTCCCTATCCACTATACTGTGTCTTAGATCTGTAAGGCTTGTAAAAATTCATTCCAAGTTTGTACCCTTACACAACATCTGTACTCCTCACTTTTTTAAAATAGTTTATTACCAAGTTGATTTCCGTATAACACCCAGCGCTCTTCCCCACAAGTGCATCTCTCCATGACCACCCCCCTTTCCCTTCTCCCCTCCCTCTTCAGCCCTCAGTTTGTGTTCAGCATGCAAAAGTCTCTCATGATTTGCCTCACTTCCTTTCCCCAACTCTTTTCCCCTCCTTTCCCCTCCCCATGGTCCCCTGTTAGAGTTCCCCTGTTAGACCTATGAGTGACAACATATGGTATCTTTCCTTCTCTGCCTGACTTATTTCGCCTAGCATGACTCCTTCCAGGTCCATTCACCTTGCTACAAATGGCCAGATTTCATTCTTTCTCATTGCCATGTAGTACTCCATTGTGTATATATACCACATCTTCTTGATCCACTCATCAGGTGATGGACATTTAGGCTCTTTCCATTATTTGGCTATTGTTGACATTGCTGCTATGAACATTGGGGTACATGTGTCCCTATGCACCAGCACTCCTGTGTCCCGTTGTACTCCTCATTTTAAAAATGAATCGTGTTTCATAAATATTTTAATTCCCTCCTCAATTTGTTGAATTCTTAAGGAATTTGTTTTGCCTTTTACCTTTTTTAAACTTCTAATCAGAAGTTTTGATTTCTGCTCCAAACAGCTTGTAGGTTTGACCATGTTAGAGATGTCTACACTTCTCCTAATTTAAATATAAACTAATGAATATTGTTAAGTAGTCTCAGCAGTCGATTTCACATCAAGTTCTTACTCTTTTTTCAGAGGAAGAATCTGAGATGAGAATGAAGCACGTTTCTAAAGGTTTTATTGGTCACTTAGCAATGGATGGTGACAGCTGTCCCCCTTTCATCAGTGAATTCTCTGATTTCAGACTGAATTAACAGAAGCCAGATTGTTATATTTTTATGATCAAAATGTATTACTCTTCTCATTTCCCATTTTTGTTGAATATGAAATCTTTCATAAATACCATTTAAGGTCCAAAGTAGATGCAGTCATTCATATAATTATTCATAGAATCAGAGCCCAAGCTGGTTACTGCAGATAAGCGAGCACAGTGCTCTTTTAGGAAATGCTTTGTCGATTTTGAATATCTAAGTAAAGATGATGCTGTTTATTCTCCCCATTATCTTTATTATAGTTAACTTCCTTATCGGTATCATAATCTATCCAAATATATTTGAATGAAAACTTCTGGGAACCCAAATCATTCATTTTACTTTCTCTCTTCATATTCCGCTATGATTTAGTCTTCCTCTTTTAGGTTTCTGTGAATAATTAATAGAAATGTGTAGAAATACTATATCTGATTCTCCTACATAATTTAATAACAGGTATTAAGTCTGATTAGACTTGTGAACATATCTACTTCCAACCTGAGAATCTGAATTCTTAAGTAGAAAGAAGACAAAATTCACACTTCAAAGGTGAAATCACATGATAAAACCTATTAGCTGTATTTGATGGTTCTAATTATTAGTTAGATGACATGAAATATTAATGAAATGACATGAAATCTGTTTAGCTGAGTCACAACTAAAATTTGTAATAAACAGCACAAACCTTACATAGTCTACTTTTGGGGATCTGCTGTGAGGAAAGGATCCAAAATACAGGTAGAAAATTTTCTACACATGTATTTTTCTGCACCAGTATTTTAAAAAGCAGCATTTTAAAAAGAATTAAAAAAGACCATTTAAGTAAAAAGCAGTGTTTTAAAAAGAATAAAAAAGACCATTTAAATGCTACATTAAGGAGAACAATAAGTTATAATGCTTCATAGGATAAACTGCAATAGATTAATAGTTATGAAATTTTTATCATTATTATTAATAACCAGATAATTATAGTTTCAGATTAAAAAGGCCGTATGGCAAATTGGGTACACAGCATGATTTCAACTGAAATAATAAAAATAAGCATAGGAAAAAAATTACATAAAAACCCACTGAATGTTAAAGTTTATTTTTTCTGAGGAGTAGCATTAGAGTGAAATTTTTACTTCTTCTTTATACTTTTTCTATATTTTCCAATTTTCTATAATAAATATAAATAATAAGTCATAAACAGCCTTTAAAAATTATAGTTAAAATATTTTTAAATGTATTAAATGTGTTGCTGTTGGTTGTGTGTTAAATACATTTTCTTCCAACAGTTTTCTCTACTAGATAGATGCTAACTGCCAGTTTTATAAAGAAAGAGTTTATTTTTGGCCCCATTAATGGTTAATGGAGATTCTAATTAATTTGAAGAGTTTTAATAGTTTTTGCAATTTATTCTTTAAAAACCTAATCCATGTAATTTTCTCTAAAGAAATATCATAATTATTTTGGGGACCACACAGATTGCTTGATAGAATTAACCCTTTGATTCAGGTAGAAACGTCTATGACATCTTGCTCATCCAATTGGTAGCTGCCTTTCACTCAGATCTCCTATTTAACTGTTCCTAATTAATAAAGTTAAAGATAGTGTGAAATATGATCTAAATAAGCCAAACAATTGCTCTGACCCCAACTCCATTAAACATTTTTTCTATTAGTATCAAATAGGAACTTTTATTTTTTAATTGTATTTTTTTAAAGATTCTTTTTGAGAGAGAGAGAGAGAGAGCGAGCGCAAGTGGGGATGGGGCAGAGAGGGAGGGAGGCAGGGGATCCGAAGCAGCCTCTGTGCTGACAGCATCTAGCCCCATGCGAGGCTCAAATTCATGAGCCATGAGATCATGACCTGAGCCAAAGTCGGATGCTCAACCAGCTGGGCCAGTCAGGTGCTCCTAATTGTATATCAAACAAACAAACAAACAAACAAAACCACTTAATATGTATTTATTGCGTGCAAGACACTGTTCTTAGAACTACTTTATAAATCTTAACTTACTTAATCCCCAATACAATCTTATATAGTATAGCCAAGAATTGAACTAGGCAGTTGGGTTTCAAGATTAAAATCCATAACCTTGTACATGGAATAGTTAACTGTCTCAGTATCTAACCAGTTCACAGACCTACTGCTGAGTTCTCAACTTCAGTCTTTACTGATTATAGGCTTATATTTTGTTAAGTAGTGAAGAGGCACATCTGTGTTCACACCAAAGTTTTACAATAAATCTGGTATTTGATAGATACCAAGCTTTGAAAATATAGTCTCATTGAAGAATTCTCTAATTTGTTTTTATTAAATGATTTGAAAATTTATTAAGCTACTTTTCTTTAATTTTTTTTTTGTTTTTGTTTTTTAATTTGAAAGAGAGATAGAGAGCAAGCCAGGGAAGAGCAGAGAGAGAGGGAGACAGAATCCCAAGCACGCTTCACACTGTTAGTGCAGAGCTTGATGAAGCACTCAAACTCTCGAACTATGAGATCATGACCTAAGCTGAAGTCAAGAGACAGATGCTTAGCCCACTCAGCCACCCAGGCTCCCCTATTAATCTTTTAAGTAGCAAGATAGTGTTTTCAAAACTTCACTTGGTAAGGATTTTTTTTGTATTTAAAAAAAATTACATATTAAAAAAGTAGTCAATTCACATGAAAAATTAATCAACACAATGATTTAATAGTTACAATGACTGATCTTCCGCGAAACTGAAGCCCATTTAAAATTTAAACATTGAAGTAAAAAAATAAAATTGAATTTGAAAAAAATCTTTAAATTTTAAAGTTATGTGGGTACTTAACAGTTTTTCTAGTTTAGCAGATTTTGTAATGTAGTGATATTTTCTCCCTATCTCTGAGAAATAGCCACTAGCTCCTATTTGAATATTTATAGATAAGGTAAATATGTAATGTTTTGAGGCATCATATGTCTTCATGGGCTAGAAACCATGATTAAAAATATAAGCTTTTCTTCATGGTGACCTAAATTTTCATAGTAGTATATTGAAAACATTTCTTCTAATTCTAATTCTGTCACACTGACTTTACATACTTTCAATGAAAGAAATACCCTAAGCCTATTTGAATGGAGCTATCAGTTTATCACTCAAGTCTTTCCCCTGTAAACAAAAATATCTCTCACTATTCAACTCTTGACACAGTTTCCAGAGTATCAAATTTGGTGTCATACCTGTGTGTAGTGACCAGAGTCATTCATTAGTTATATTTTATGTATAGACATGCCATCTGTGCTTTTAACTGAAATTTGTTTGCATCATCTTTTATATGCTGACGTCCAATTCTATCAAAATAAAAACCAGTTACCAGTCTAGGACTGAGAATCTTTTGGGGTCCTCTGAGAAGTCAATGGATAGGTCTCCAGAAAATTACTTTGTTGAACACTCTTTTTCTCAAACATGGTGAGAGATTGGCACTGGTGGATGGGAGATCTGGGATCCACAGAGACCATGGAAGTAATGGTGATTTTCATATGAGGAAATTGCTCTCGTGTAGAGATCGGGGAAGCTGTGACTCTGATTGGAGAGCACCTACCAGAGGGCAGGAGAATCTTAGCTATAGATGAGATTTATTCTTGAAATTAATCTTAAATTAAAACAGGGAAATTAAACATTTATGGGCTTTGCAAAAATAAAAACAAAATAAAATATTAATTTTAGAGTACTCACATAAATTTCTTCAAGTTACATTTAAAATCAGCTCCTATATGTTTTATTTTATTAATATAGGTACTTTCTCTAAAATATTATTGAACTCTTGTATTTAAGAAACTGTCCTTGTAACAGAGGCTATAAAGCTCAATAAAGCATTCTTTTCTCTAGATTTCAGCTAATGACAAAAAGTTAATGTGTAAAAATTTAAAGAATATAAAAAGCATGAGAACCGTCATAGTGGTTTTTAACAGAAAGATTTGGCAACAACTGTGTCTGATAATATCAGTTATTGACTTTTTTTAGTTATTAAATTTTTCAAGAAGTTTAAAAATGTGTGCTTAGCTTTGAAAACAGATTAAACTTTCAAGGACTCGATGAATAATGGCTATGAATTCTGAAAACACATAAACAAGATTAAAAGTGCAGGAGGTTTCTAAGTAATTAATTGACTTTAAATTGGTTCTTTTGCAGCAAACTCTTTATAAATCTAGAAGTAAGGGAGAAAAGGATTTGGGATGAATAGAATTTTCTTCAAAATACATGATGGCCCATGAACTGGCTGGAAAAACACAATCAATAATTGTATTTGAAGAGAGTGCTCTGGGGATGCCTGGGTAGCGCAGTTGGTTGAGTGACTGACTCCATATTTCGACTCAGATCATGATCCTAGGGTTATGGGATTGAGCCCCTCATCAGGATCCACACTGAGCATGGAACCTGCTTAGGATTCCTCTCTCTCTCTCCTGCCCCTCCCCCTTTCTCAAAGTAAATAAACACTTAAGAAAAGAAAAAAATTAAGAACTAAAAATAAAGTGTTCTGAATTGAACCATATTTTTGACAGATAGTCTGGGAATATTTCAGTGTGCCTACTGAGTAAATTGAAATGAAATAAAAGAATAATACTTGAAATGGCATCAAACAGCATAAACAAATAATCCAGGCCAAAATGATCATTTAAAAATTATCCATGGTGACAATGCACTTTTACCTTCCAGAGTCAACCATTTCTTTCCTGAGCCCTGGGGAAACAAAGGCTTTCCACTGTGAAGGAAAAAAGGGAGGGTACGTGAATGTGATCACTAACAGGAGAGCAGGGCTTCTGATGTTTCGTGAAGTGCAAAACAACCAATGGGTCACAAGACAGCAGAATTTGCTGGAAGCCCTTTAGAACTCAGTTCTGAGAATGCCATTTCTTCCCCCTCAGGGAGCCCTGAAGAACAAGGAAATTGCTTTGTGTGTGTGCCTCTATAAATATTTTCAACTTATTCCAGTCTCTGAAGCAATTGAGGTTTACCACGATGCTATTTAGGGGATTTAATTTGAATTTGATATTGTAGGGAATTATTTTACGTAGACTTCTATTTTGAGAGTACGAGTTTGACCTTCACTCAGCTGTGCTTTTTTGTTATTCAAGAACATGGGGCATACATGTCCAGAACATTACATTTTGTTTTTTAAAATTTAGAATTGAATGGGAATATATTGTAGAAATTTTTTTTAATGAGATTAAGATGTAGAAATGGTAGAATGGTCTCACTTTTAATAAATCGAATAACAGGATGGGCTAGGTTTAACATTGCCCCAGTTTTCATGAGATGTGTTAGACTGTGATAGAGTGAACTTTATATTATAAAATTTTACTGAATTTGTGCTACTTTCTATAGACTACATTGCATGTGTCTTCTTCCCATGCCCAGTTCTTTCAAAATTGAAATGAGCCTCCCAGGTCAGTACCAGCAGTCCCTTGGGATCCTCCTAAGCAAGCAGTGGGTGGGTCTCCAGAAACCAATTTTGTCAAGAACTGTTTTAACATAGAAAAGGATTTATGTTTTTCTTATGAAATTACATGAATTTTGAGTGTTTTCAGTATAATTTACTCAACTATTTTTGTTACATTTAAATCCTATTTTGTAACTTTCCCTTCCATTCAAACCAATATTAGTAATTTCCCCAAGGACATGATTTAGCAGTTGGGTGTAATTAACCGTGACTTGGAAGGTTTTCTCCTTGAGATTTAAGGTTTGAGTATGGAAATACTATACTATACTATACACACACACACACACACACACACACACACACACACAGGATATGAGAACTACAATAGCAGTAAGTCCAAAGCGTACTAGGAAGAAAGTAGCTAGCCATTTTGTTCTGAAACTGGCAGCATAGGTGGCACAAAAATATGTAATTGGCGTTAAAACAACTAAAATTTCAAGAGTTAGATGACTGGTAGGTAACATTTTAGGAAATCATAAATAAGGCAGAAAATGGTGAGAGCATCTTGTTTGTGATTATGAGTGTAGCCTTGTACAGCAGAAGATTTACAGCTTTGGAAGCAAGAAAGAGTATCAGCAATGAGCATACCCGTCTTCGAAAAATCTGTGATAGACTGAGGGCCTTTGTGAAAGACACATCAATAATTACATTTGAAGACAGCCTATTGAATTGATTCATATTATTGAGAGCACGTCCGAATAGTTTCCTTGTTGCCCCTGAATTGAAACAAATTAAGAAAGATATTGATAGAAACAAGAGAAGACGATCATTATTTTACACAAATCAGGAAGCCTAAATCAAAATGTAGTCGTAGCCATTATGGATGAAGATAATAAGATTTTCCTTTCAGGTTATGGCCATTTTTGCCTCCGTCCTGGGAAAACAGTGCTCTCACCTCCAGGAGAATGAGTGAGCAACATGTAACTGACCATTAAGAGGGAAGGAAATCTTTTGACTTTTTGTGAAGTGCAAGTCATTGGGCCAGGGCTAGCAGAAGAAGGTACTGGAAACTTTTTGATTCCCAGATCTAACGATGCCAGTTTCCCATAGGAGGGCAATGGAGAAGAAAGTTCTTTTGGTTTTTATGATTTCTTTCACTGAAACATTTTCCATTTCATTATTTTTCAAAACAATTGAGATTGAACACAGTATTAGGTAATATCATTTGAATTTTATTTTTGTAAAATGTGGTATTTTCTATATACTATTGTACCTTCGTGGCCACTACATTCCTACCCTTTTATTTCTCCCTTCTTGAGCCTCACATCCATTTAGAAGTCTCTTAAACCTACAGAATATTAGAGACACCTGGGTGGCTCAGTCAGTTGAGCATCCGACTTCAGCTCAGGTCGTGATCTCACAGTTCGTGGGTTCGAGCCCTGCATCGGGCTCTGTGCTGACAGCTCAGAGCCTGGAGTCTGCTTCCGATTCTGTGTGTCCCTCTCTCTCTGTCCCTCCCCTGCTCGTGATCTGTCTCTGTCTTTAATAAATAAATAAATGTTTTTAAAAAGCCCTACAAAATATTGTATTCGGCCTGATCTTTAAAAATTTAGAAACTTTGGGGGTGCCTGGGTGGCTCAGTTGGTTAAGCGTCCGGCTTCGGCTCAGGTCATGATCTCACGGTTTGTGGGTTCGAGTCCCGCTTCAGGCTCTGTGCTGACAGCTACCTCAGAGCCTGGAGCCTGCTTTGGATTTTGTGTCTCCTTCTCTCCCTGACCCTCCCCTGCTCGCACTGTCTCTCTCTGTCTCTCAAAAATGAATAAAAAAACATACAAAAAATTTTTTAATTTAAATTAGAAGCTTTGTTCCACGTACAGTATTGAAGTTCCTAAGAGGAATGAACTGCAGTTGAGTGTTTCATTTGTCTCCTTGATTGGTTCTCTCTGAAAGGGAAAATAAGGTAGGAAGGTAGATGGGCCCCATATTCAGGGAGCTCAATAAGAATCTGTTGGGTCCAAGTAACTATTTTACCTGTTTTTCATGGTATATACCAGAGTGTATTGGCATCAACACTGGGTTGCATAAGAGTAATGAGTCCATGATATCAACTAGGTAGCATTCTTCTCACATTGCTTGTCTCTTTTTCTCAGATTCAGTCTTATCAAAATGGAAGACCGCCACTCAGTCCAGCACCACAAGATCTTTGGGAACCCAAGAAAGTAGGAGATGAATCTCCTATATTGGCAAGAGCTCCTATATTCAAATACGACTAGAAGCTGACCCCTGGTAGGTGGTAGATCTGGGATCTACAAAGACAGGAAATAGTGTGATTATCAGCCTAAGGGACTGCTGTTAGGAGGAGATTAGTAAAGCCATGACTGACTGGAGACTCACCTGGTAATCATGAGAGGTTAAATCTTAGGTATTTAAGGACATGTAGTTTTGAAAAATGATTAAATCAGTATTTTGGAGGATCACTGACCTAATGAAGAAAATTTTTGTTAAACTTTATTTTTAAAGACAGCCATAGTAGACTGTTTCTACTCATATGCTTAAGTGCTACTTTCTTCTTTAATATTGTAGTCACTGAGTTAAAGCATTTTTTCAGTCACTCATATACAAAATATTATTTTGCCTACTGTATGTTTATATAATGGGTTTTTTTTTGGAAAATGTAATATGTGATCACGTTAAAAATAATTTTTATAAAAAGATATATGTTACAGTAAGTGGCCCTCCAACCCAGATCTCCTCATAGCTCATGACAAATCAGCTACTTTTAATAGTTTTTTTTGTTGTTGTTGTTAACCAAGCTTTATTGAGATAGAATTGACATATAGCACTGTGCAAGTTTAATGTGTAAAGTATGATTTTTGGTACATGTATACATTGTAAAATGATTACCACAAAGGGGTACCTGGGTGGCTTCATTGGTCAAGTGTCCAAATTTGGCTCAGGTCATGATCTCACAGTTCATTAGTTTGAGCCCCCATCAGCTGTCTTCTCTCAGCACAGAACCCATTTTGGATCCTCTGTTTTCCTCTCACTCTCCCCCTCCCCTGTTCACATTCTCTCTTTCTCTCTCCCTCTCTTCCTCTCTCTCTCAAAAATAAACAAAACATTTAAAAGTAAAACAAAAAAAATGATTGCCACAAAAAAGTTACTTAATGCCTCCATCGCCTTTCATAATTCCCTTTTTTTAAATGGTGAGACCATTTAAGTTCTATTCTCTTAGCCACTTTCAAGTCTATAATATAGTATTGAGAACTATATCATGCTGTGCAGTAGATCCCCAGAACTTATCGAAAACTAGAAAATTATGCCCTTTGTTTGATATCTCCCCATTTCTCTGACACCCAGGCTTTGGCAGCCACCATTCTCCTCCATATTTTTATGAGTTTGGCTTTTTTAGGTTCTACATGTAAATGAGGTCAAACAGTATTTGTCTTTCTCTCCCTGTCGTATTTCACTCTGCACAACGCCCTCCATATCCATCCATGTGTCACAAATAGCAGGATTTCCTTCTTTTTATGGCTGCAAAAGATTCCATTGTAGGTATTTTCTTTACCTATTCATTCATCAGTTGTTTTCCGTGTCTTGAGTATTGTGAAAAATGCTACATGGGGGAGCAGATACTTCTTTGAGATAGTGATTTCACTTTCTTTGGATGCATACCCAGAAGTAAGATTGCTGAATAACGTATCAAGAGGTCAGCTGGTCTACTCCATAATATTGCTGCCCGGGCATCCATCTTGTTTGGCCCGCAGACTGCAGAGGCCTTAGACTGACAGTAGGCCCTCATGCAAGTTCCTGCCTCAGCAGCCGGCAGAGTCATAGGCAAATATGAGTTCCTGTGGTGTCTTTCCTCAGTGTCATTGTGATAAAAATCTCCCCTCTTCCTAGGGCCTTTCCCTTATGTGGTCCTTAGATAAACCCCCTGCAAAGCTGACCAAAAGCCCACTCTTTTGGTTTGAATTGATCAGTCTGGCCTTAGCCCAGGACCCTAATACAGGCTGTGCCAATTTACATTCCAGCCAACAGAGCACAAGTATGCCCTTTTCTCCACATCTTCACCAACTTCTGTTATCTCTTGTTCTTTTCTTTTTTTGATACTAGCCATTCTGACATGCATAAGGTGATATCTTATTATGGTTTTGGTCTTCATTTCCCAGATAATTAGTGATGTTCAGCATCTTGTACCTGTTAGAGATTTGGATACCTTCTTTAGAAAAATGTCTTTTCAGGTTCTCCCCCATTTTACAAATTGATTATTTGTTTTTTTTTGTTTTGTTTTGTTTTTTTGGTTTTTTGGTTTTGCTGTTGAGCTGTAGGAGTTCTTTATGTATTTTGGATATTAATCCCTTATCAGATTAACTGTTTTATAAATATTTTCTCTCATTCTGTGGTTCGCCTTTTCATTTTCTTTATTGATTGACTGATTTTATTTTATTCTTCTCTGTGCAGAAGCTTTTTAATTTGATGTAGGTTCCACTAGTTTATTTTTGCTTTTGTTGCTTGTGGTTTTGGTGTCATAGCCAAAAATCATTGTCCAGACCAATGTCAAAGAGCATTTTTTTCTCTGTTTTATTCTAAAAGTTTTACATTGTCATGTCTAACATTGAAACCTTTAATCCATCTTAATTAATTTTTGTGTGTGGTGTAAGATAGGGGTCAATTTTGTAACTATTCATATGAATATCCAGTTTTCTCAGCACCATTATTAAAAAGATTAATCTTTCTCTATCAAGTGTTCTTGATTCCCTTTTCAAATATTGGTTGATTATACATACATGGAATTTTTATGGACTCTCAATTCTGTTTCATTGACCAATGCATTGATTTTTACTCCAGTACCATATTGGAATCACTATAGCTTTGTAGTAGTTTGAAATCAGGGAGTATGGTACCTCCTGCTTTATTCTTTCTCAAGATTGCTCTTGCTATTTGAGGTCTTTTCTTATTACATACAAATTTTAGGGTTTTTTTTTATTTCTCTGAAAAAAATGCCATTGGAATTTTGATTGCATTTAATCTGTAGATGATTTGAGATGGAATGCATATTTTCACAATGTTAATTCTCTGATCAAAACAGTATATTTCCATTTATTTGTGTCATTTTTAATTTCTTTCATCAGTGTCTTATAGTTTTCAGTATATAGATCTTTTACTCCTTGATTAAATGTATTCCTAAGTATTTGATTGTTTTTAATGCCACTATAAATGGGATTATACTCTTTACACCCTTGTCAGATAGTTTGTTGTTAGAGTATAGACATGAAACTGGTTTTTGTATGCTGATTTTGTATCCTGCAACCTCACTGAATTTGTTGGTTAGTTCTAACAGTGTTTTGGTGGAGACTTTAGGAGTTTCTTTATATAAGATCATATCATCTGCAAACCAAAAGAATATTACTTTGTTTCCTTTCCAATTCGGATGCCTTTTATTTCTGTTTCTTACCTAATAGCTCTAGCTAGAAATTCTACTACTGTGTTGAATAAAAGTGGTGAAAGCGGGCACCCTTGTGTAGTTTCTGATCTTAGAAGAAGAGCTTTCAACTTTTACCATGGTATGATGTTAGCCGTAAGCTTGACATATATGGCCTTTATTATGTTGAGGTCTGTTTGTATACCAAATTTGTTGAGACTTTTAATCATGAAAAGATGCTGAATTTTGTCAGATGCTTTTTCTGCATCTGTTAAGATGATCATAAGGTGATTTTTAAAATTTTTTATTCTTTTAATGCAGTATGTCATATTTACTGATTTGCATGTATTGAGTCATACTTGCATGCTAGGGATAAATCTCACTTGATCATGGTGTATGATTCATTTAATTTACTGTTGGCTTGTTAGTATTTTGTTGGAAATTTTTGCCTCTGTATTCACCAGGGATATTAGCCTTTAGTTTTCTTTTCTTGTAGTGTCCTTAACTGGCTTCGGTATCAGAGTAATGCTGGCTTTATGAGTTTGGGAGTGTTCCTTCCTCTTCAATTTTCTGGAAGAGTGTAAGGATTGGTGTTAGTTCTTCATAGAATTCACCAGTGAAATCATCTGGTCCTGGGCTTTTCTTTCTTAGAGGTTTTTGGCTACTGATTTAATCTCCTTAATTGTTGTTGGTCTGTTCAAATTTTCTGTTTCTTCCTGATTTAGTCTTGGTAGGTTGTATGTTTCCAGTCATTTATCCTTTTCTTCAAGATTGTCCAATTTGTGGGTGTATAATGTTCATAGTGGTCTCTTACAATCCTTTATATTTCTGCAGTATCAGTTATAATACCTGCTGTTTCTAATTTCATTTCCTTTTTTCCCTTATTTAGTCTAGATAAAATTGTCGATTCTCCTTATCTTTTCAAAAACCCAACTCTTATTTTCTTTGATCTTTTCCATTGTTTAATCTTTGTTTTTTCCTTCCTCCTGCTAAATTTGGGTTTAGTTTCTTATTCTCCCCCTAGTTTGTAGAGGTATAAAGTTAGGTTGTTGATTTGAGATCTTTCTTCTTTAAAAACAGACAATTATTGCTGTAAACTTCACCCTTAGATCAGCTTTTACTGGATCTGTAAGTTTTGATATATAGCGTTTCCACTTTCATTTGATTCAAGATATTTATGGTTTTCCTTTTGATTTCTTCTGTGGCCCACTGGTTGCTTAGGAGTGAGCAACTTACCCATATTTATGAGTTTTCCAGTTTTCTTTCTGTTATATTTCTAGTTCCTTACTATTGTGGCTGGAGAAGATACTTGGAATGATTTGACTCTTTAAATTTGCTATGATGTGTTTTCTGACGTACTGTCGTCTATCCTGGAGAATGCTGTTGGATGGACTCTCCTATATTTGTCTTTTAGATTCATTTGGTCTAAAGTATAGTACAAGTCCAATGACTCCTTATTGATTTTCTGCCTGGATGATCTATCCATTACTGAATTGGGGTGTTCAAGTCCCCTACATTACTGTGTTGTTGGCTACTTCTCCCTTCAAATCTGTTGGAATTTGCTTAATATATTTAGGTGTTCCAAGGTTGTGTGCATATATGTTTACAGTTATCAAGTCTCCTTACTGACTTGACCTGTTTATCATTATACAGTGACCTTTATCTCTTGTTTGAGTTTTTGACCTAGAGTCTATTTTGTCTAATAGAAGTATAGCCACCTCTGTTCTCTTGGTTTCTATTTATATGGAATTTTTTTTTCATCCTTTCACTTTGAGTTTCTGTGTTTATAAAGCTGAAGTGAGTCTCTTATAGGCAGAATATAGTTTGTCTTTTTTTGTCGTTGTAATCTTTTTAGCCACTCTTTGGATTGGAGAAACCAATCCATTTACATTTAAAGTAATTATTGATTTGTAAGGACTTACTAGTGACATCTTATTAGTTTTCCAGTTCTTTTGTTTCTTTTTTTTTTCTTCCTGTCATTCTTTGTGAATTGATGATTTTCCGGAGCAGTATGCTTTTATTACCTTCTCTTTATCTTTTGTGTACCTGCTGTGGGTTTTTGCTTTGTGATTTTCATAGGGCTTACATATCATTTTAACATCAAAACATAACATAGATAAAATAGTCTATTTTAAGCTTGTAATAATGTAATTTTGATTACTTACAACAATTCTACTCTTTTACTTCCCCTTTCATATTTTATGTTTTTGTTGTCATAACTTACATCTTTTTATATTGTGTGTCCATTAACAAGCTTCTGTAGGTATAGTTATTGTTAATACTTTTGTTTTTTAATCTTTATACTAAAGTTCAGTGATTAACATACCATCATATTACAGTATTAAAGTATTCTAAATTTAATGTTATATTTACCTCTACCAATGTGTCTTATATTTCAGCTTTAAGGACTCCTTTGAGTATTTCTTGTAAGGCTGGCCTAGTGATCATAAATTCTCCCATTTTTTGTGTGTCTCAAGAGTCTTTATCTCTCCTTCATTTTTGAAGGACAACTTTGCCATGTAAACTATTCTTGTCTGGCAGGTTTTTTTCTTTCAGCACTTTGGTTGTATCATCCCATTCTTTCCTTGTCTGAGAGGTTTCTGCAGAGAAATCCACTGAAAAGCTCTCTGGGGGTTCCCTTGTATGTGAGGAATTTTTTCTCTTGCTATCTTAAAATTTTTCTCTTTGTCTAAAGTTTAAATAAAACAAAATACACATTACTTAAATTACCATTTGTTACTTAACAGTGCCTGAAATTACTAGCCTATGCAATTATCCAGGTAATATAAATTAGAGACATAAAATTCTGCAAGGAAGAGGGAAAAGTAGTTTTTCAGATGAGGTCATTGTAAATCTACAAAACCAAAGGAATCAAATGAAAAACAATTAAGAAAAATAAGATCATTCAATTTGTGACTTGTTAAAAATTAAAATACGAAAAGTAGTATGTTGTATATAAACAATAATCAATTGGAACATATAACGAAAACATAATAAAAGAGAAAAATCCCATTTTCAACAGCCACAAATAATTTTAATACTTAGGAGAAAATTAATACAAAATGTATTGAACATGGATTTTTAAAAATTAAATTTATGGAGGGACATCAACTAAAAACTATACCAACCTAGGAACGTTCAAATACTTGAATGATTTGAATACTTTAAGTGACATACCTTGATTTAAAAAAAAATATCTGATACTATAAACATACAAATTATTATAGGTTATTCTATACACTTAATATAATCCCCCCCAAACTGCAAAAGGAAGTTTATTAGGGAATTTAGAATAAACTATGTGTTTATTATTGAGTTCATTATGTAAAACTTCATGCTACAAAATAACATCTGATAATTTTGTAGAAATAATACATATATGTATAGAAAGGTGTTTCAAAGTAACATATCAGTGATTTTTTTCTTAGTAAAATAACTTACCAAAGAAATGAAGACAATGGACATCATTTATAAAACACACCTGGAGAAAAGTGAAGCTATCAATGCCAGAAAACCAATGATGACTATAAAATTGCCATAATATTCACACTAACTTATGAATTCAGTCATTGCTTTCCACCTACCAGATAAGGAAAGAACAGAACATCTGAGTCCAAGACATTTTATTGAAACTTCATTGATTTTGAATTTAATTTATGTGATTTCTTTGATCAACTAGCAAAATCAAGCCTGAATATAACTTTTTTCTCTTCAGATGTGCCATCATTAACTCTGGAGGACTTGGAAAATTAGAATCTGTTAGATGTGGGAGAGTGAGAGGAAGATATGTGATTGTCAGCACTCCAGGTAAGAAACATAACCTCACTTTGTGTGAGATGCAAGTCTTTGCTCCATGCCCAGTTTTGTCCATATCAAAAGCCATATGGACCATATGTTACATATATTTTCCTGATTAATAGGACATTTCATTTATTTTTTTAAGTTTATTTATTTTTGAGAGATAGAGAGATAGGCAGTGAGCAGGGGAGGGGCTCAGAGAGGGACACAGAATCCCAAGCCAGCTCCATGCCTTCAGTACAGAGCCTGATATGGGGCTTGAACTCATGAGATCATGACCTGAGCCAAAATCAACAGTTGGGCACTTCACCAACTAAGTTACCCCAATGCCCAGATTCTTTCTTAAGATGGTAAATATATCCTTTTTTGATTTGGAGAAAAATATGGGGAAATCATTTTAGAAAATGAGGTTTATGTGTCCATGGTCCCTTTTTTCCTGACCCTGGAAAATAAGAAGAGTTTGAACATTCTGAGAATTATTTAAGATGTTGTAATGGCCACCAAGATCTTTCTTGGTGTCGCTATATATTGAATGGATAATGGATGAGTGAGTGAGTGAATGAATGAATTCATGAGTGGATGGCTGAATAAATGAAGAGGAGGTTCTAGAAGATTAAAAACTTAACTTAAAAAGGAATAAAGCAACATAATATTCTTCCACCAAGAAAGAGTTTCCCAGTGTTATTGCTCTCTAGCAATAACATAGTATTCTCTTTCCTCACCTACTCGTTCCTCTGCCTAGAGCTGATTTATTTGTTGCATATACCATAGCCTCCTGTATTTAAGCAAAGTAGGCTTGGAGACTGAGTCAAGTGGTAAGAACACCCAAGTCAAAGTATCTTAAACAATAAGGAAGTAAATACCTTACATAGCATGACCTACGAAGGTATAGTGGCGCTGGGAACAGTGGCTCCAGGGCATCCTCGGTACTGGCTTCATCTCAGGCCGTGGTGAGATGGCTGCTGCAGGTCCAGGTATGTCGCCTGGAAAGCTTTATGTCCAGGGGCAGAAAGAGACCATCATTACCCTCCTAACTCTTCTTTAAGAGCAAAGAAAACTTTTGAGAGGTCCCTGAAAGACCTCCCCACATAGCTCATCAGCCTTAGTGGATGACACAGTCACAGTGAGGAAATGACAGACTTTTGCACAGCTCCTGCCAAGAGAGGCGAAACTGTATCTCCTTCTACTACTACTGCTCGTGTTGAAAATAAGACTGTTGTCATTAATTAGGCCTTACAGCATTCCAAATCAGACCGATATTCCCCACACAGTTACCCCATAAGAAAAATCATTTTTTGTCCCTGCATAAGAGATTTTAGACCTAACATTATAAATATTTGACAAAAGGCCCTTCTAATGAGCCTTGCAGACCCAAAACATAGACTTAAAGGGGTAAAAACACAAAACTTGCATTTGAGTCTGGCCTGGAGGAAGGGCGCCTAATTTGGAGATAAGAAATAATTACAAGGTCAAAAACATAGTCCATTAGAGTCTGGTCTGAAGAGAATTGGAGCGTAAACTGGAGATTAGAAGTGGAAAACAAGGACAGAACATAGTGCCTTCCCAAGGTCTACATTCTACCTTGTGCTGACTTCAGTTATGAGGATGGATAAGGATGTGAGAAACCCAGGTCCAAGGGCAACACACATAGCGCCCCC